>JBBPBX010059164.1:0-21863 GCA_038048925.1 Garcialebias charrua | reverse complement strand
ATAAATAAAAATATATTTTCTTACTTTGAGATGGTCAAAGCCGACATCTTAGGTTGCCATGCGTTGATTGTTGTCGGGGCCGAGCAGCGCGGCGGCCGGCCAGTGAACCACCGCAGCTGCTCCAGACCTGTGTTAGCTAGCTGGCTAGCTTCTGCTAGCCAAGCCATGAGCTGGTGTTGGAGCGGCGGCGCGATCAATCTGTAGCTCCTGCTCCAGCCTGAGACGTCCACAGAGCTCACAGAGACGTTTCCAGCTCGTAATTAATCCATATGAAGCCATCCTGGTCACCAGTCTTCGGCCGGCTACCGTGTTAGCTCCCGTGTTAGCTTCTGGAGCTAGCCAGGCCGGAGGTGTAGCCAGGCCGGCCGGAGGTGTTCGCACGGCGGCCTGGCACGATCACCGATAAATCCGCTGCTGCCTGAGACATCCACAAAGTTCACAGAGACGTTTCCAGCTCGTAATTAATCCATATGAAGCCATCCTGGTCACCAGTCTTCGGCTGGCTCCCGGGCAGCTAACCTAAAATGGCGTCCGGTGTTCTGTGACCGGAGACCCCAGTGACTGAACCTAAAATGGCGTCCGCCGTCCGGTGTTCTACATTAATTTGTGACCGTGTAAACTGAAGACCTACTTCCTGTTGCCCAAGATTGCTCAGAAATTGCTCAAAAATGATCAGAAATGATCTTTTTTATCATAATTATTATTTATAAAGCCTTTAAAACAACCAGAACATGAAATTAAGAACATTTAAACACAAAAACACAAAAAAAAAAAAAAAAATTTTTTTTTTTTTTTTTAATACAGTAATTTCATATTTTTATTAAATATGATATGTTCGTAGGTCCCGTGGTTCGCAGGTCGATGGGGTCGTAGGTCGGGGGTCACCTGTATATATATATATATATATATATATATATATATATATATATATATATATATATATATATATATATATATATATATATATATATATATTATATGACAGAAAGAGAGACAGATATTCGCGCTATATTTATCTGTTGTTGCAAATAACCAACCGGAGACAGATGGCCAAGCGTTCTTCAGCTGGGATCGCGCGCCTGTAGTTGGTGTCCTGGTAGGTGATGCGGGCACCAACACGAGACAGCAGGTCGTCAAACTGGGCACGGGTCAGACGGAAGTACCGCTGAAAGCGCTGCTCGTCCATGCGCAGCTCCTGGATTAAATGGTGAAACTCCCCGAATTCAGAACGCCTCTGAATAGTTTCGTGAACCCAGACACGGCGCCTTGCACGTCTTCGGCGTGCCACTAGCAAACATATTAAGGCAATTGCCTCCACATCAGGCATCTGGTAAGGTCTATTCAGGGGTTCTGGAGAGGAGGGTCCGTCGGATAGTCGAACCTCGGATTCAGGAGGAGCAGTGTGGTTTTCGTCCTGGTCGTGGAACACTAGACCAGCTCTACACCCTCAACAGGGTCCTGGAGGGTGCGTGGGAGTTTGCCCAACCAGTTTACATGTGCTTTGTGGACTTGGAAAAGGCATTCGACCGCGTCCCTCGGGGGCTTCTGTGGGGGGTACTCCGGGAGTATGGGGTACCGGGCCCTTTGATACGGGCTGTTGGGTCCCTGTACGACCGGTGTCAGAGCTTGGTCCGCATCGCTGGCAGTAAGTCAGGCTCGTTCCCTGTGAGAGTTGGACTCCGCCAAGGTTGCCCTTTGTCACCGATTCTGTTCATAACTTTTATGGACAGAATTTCTAGGCGCAGCCAAGGTGTTGAGAGGATCCGTTTTGGTGGCCTTAGAATCGCTTCTCTGTTTTTTGCAGATGATGTGGTCCTATTGGCTTCATCAGTTCGTGATCTACAGCTTTCGCTGGAGCGGTTTGCAGCTGAATGTGTGATGCGGCCGGGATGAGGATCAGTTCCTCCAAATCCGAGGCCATGGTCTTGAGCCGGAAAAGGGTAGCATGCCCTCTCCGGGTCGGGGAGGAGGTCCTGCCCCAAGTGGAGGAGTTTAAGTATCTCGGGATCTTGTTCACGAATGAGGGAAAACTGGAGCGTGAGATCGATAGGCGGATAGGTGCAGCGTCCGCAGTGAAGCGGGCGCTGTACCGGTCTGTCGTGGTGAAGAGAGAGCTGAGTCAAAAGGCAAAGCTCTCAATTTACCGATCGATCTACGTTCCCACCCTCATCTATGGTCATGAGCTTTGGGTTATGACCGAAAGAACGAGATCTCGGATACAAGCGGCTGAAATGAGTTTTCTCCGCAGGGTGTCTGGACTCTCCCTTAGAGATAGGGTGAGAAGCTCAGTCATCCGGGAGGGACTCGGAGTAGAGCCGCTGCTTCTCCACATCGAGAGGAGCCAGTTGAGGTGGCTCGGGCATCTGGTTAGGATGCCTCCTGGACGCCTCCCTGGTGAGGTGTTCCGGGCATGTCCCACCGGGAGGAGACCCAGAGGAAGACCCAGGACACGCTGGAGGGACTATGTTTCTCGGCTGGCCTGGGAACGCCTTGGGATTCCCCCAGAGGAGCTGCTCCAAGTGGCTGGGGAGAGGGAAGTCTGGGCCTCCCTACTTAGGCTACTACCCCCGCGACCCGACCCCGGATAAGCGGACGAAAATGGATGGATGGATGGCCTCCACATCATCCGCCATTTTGAGAACAGACGACAACACAGACCGGAAATAGAATCACAACGCTCCTCCCACACCCCGCCGCCACGAAGCCGCCGCAACACTACAGTTTGGACGCCACTGGGTAGCGCGTCCACTTGCGTGCGTGACGAGCCTTTTGGAGGTCAAAACGCTGCTTGGTGTGACCACACCATTAGGTGTGGACGTACCATGAGTATATCACACAGCTCTAAAGCTGTGTGTCAACACTCGGTTTAATTACCTTTAAAGTGTCTTCAACCAGGACTTGGTTCACAAGTCCAGCTTCCACACTTGATCAGCAAGCCAGATCCTGCTCCATCAAGTCTCCACACTGCTCAATAGGCATGTAACAGTTGTAGTGGGTGTATAAACCGAAAATAAACCGAACCGAGCCCTCCTTGTAGTTGAACCGAACCGAAATGTGATTTTAGCGTACCGTTACACCCCTACTGCTCAAGGCACTGCCTGTGAAATATAAAGGCAGGAGCTGCAGGTGAACACCTGTGCTGCCCAATTAAGCCTGATTAAGGACTTGGCTGAGTAAAAAAAGTGAGTTCTTCCTGAACCAGCAGGCTGTAGCAGACTACAGCAGCAAAAAAAAAAAAAACAGGAGGGAACAGTCAGCTGATAGACTGTTGTTTTTAAACACATTAAAAACTCTGGGGTACATAACAGTGTTTAAAATGTCTTATAGCACTGTCTCTGTGTTAATTTTCATGTACAGTATTTGTGCGTATTTGTTTAAATCGGCAATATTTGGTCTAAAAACGTGTTTACGGTACTCCTATGGGTTGAACAGATGTATTACACCTTAATTTTCTTATTGGTCAAAACGCTCATGTGTGACGTGTCTGCTCATGTCTGACGTCACATCGTCTCCGCCTGAGTATAAAAGAGGTTCAACCATAGCCACTCCCCTTGCAGAGATCGTCTCTGCACTCTTCCTTTCTGTCCGCGCGCACTGTCACACACTCTCTCGCGGTGCGACAGTCTGTACAAGCACCACTGATTGATATAATTTTCAGATTAGCAACTTATTTATTTTAAGAATACTTTTCACTTCATCAAAATCTAATCAAAACTCCAGCTTTCTAAAAGTATGTGGTTGTATTTGTTTTCTTATACTATGAAGGACTGGTTTTGCACAAATGCCAAGTTGGTCTAGAGGAAGGAAGCCGGTTTGGGATCCCCGGTCACGGCATATAGCGTGGTATTATTTTCACCTTTTTTTTAAGCCTTTTGTTTCGGATAGATCAGGTGACAATAGATAAATACATCTACATAATAATTCTTTGTTGTTGCTTGTTATTTATTACTAATTTAATTTTAACATTCAAAAACAATGACGGTCTCTCGTCTTGGCCACACCTCCTCGCTCACCCCGCCTCCCCCTCCTTAAGGCGGTGTCTGTTGACACTCCCATTTTTTTGCATTTTTCAAATCTTGTGCTGGGGCGGAGCTATCTTCTGACGGTGAGGTGAGTTACACTTTAAAGGAACGCATATCATCTGCTGCTGTTGATTCCAACGTTTTAGACTAAGGTCATGTGTTGGGAAATAACAAAATTGTAGTCGATGTTAAGCAGTCTCATGGGATATTGTGCCATGTGTCACACTCAGTTGTGAATGACTCTCAGCTACTACAACACAAAGTTTCAGCACAATACAGTATCAGTAAAACTGACAGAATTTTAGACATTTTTGTGTTTTGTGTTTTATACAATCAGCTGGCTATGCCTGTAATCTTGTACTGGGTTTACATAAAATATTAACCAGTTAAAGACGTATCTCTAAAGACAAGTTCCTGAAAATCCTTAAAATCCATTCCATCCAGTGGTTCATGAGATATTTTGCTAACAGACAGCAATTCCAAGATTTTGTGCTATCTGGTATTATTCAGAATATGGTACATACTGGGGATCAGTCTCAGCTACTACCACACCACAATTTACTGTAGTTCAATGTAAAACTGAGTCAAAGCCATGTTTGTGCTAAGGTGGGTTGGCTGTGGCAGCCATCTTGAATCAGAGCGACTCCAAAAAGTAACCAGTTGTAAATGTATGCCCAGAGTTTACTCTTTGAAGTTTCATCACAGATCATGAGATATTTTGCTAACAGACAAACACACAGAAACAGGTAAAACAAACATTATCTCCATAAAAGAGCTGTTCAAATAAGGATCCAAGTCAAAACGAGCTGCTCTGACTCGTACTCCAGCTTAGCTCACTGGAGTTTTCCATAATAATCTGAGAAGGAATTGAATCACAGTGGTCAGAAAATGTAACATGTAAAACACACAAAACAAATAAACAAAATGCATCTTTTACAGCATGAACTCAAGTTGACTGAGGCTACTCTGCCCTCACTGAGTGCAGCAGCAAACAGCAGCTATGACTCATGACTCTGTCATACCTGCAAACTCAGAAGGGATGAAAAAGGTGACAAACGTTGCGCCAACCCCCCCGGAAAGATTTTGTAATTTTTTTAACATGCTTCAGGTAAAAGTCATTTACTAACCTAATTTAATGAGGACATAAATAGGAAAGATTGTGTCAACCAAAAAATTAACAAACAACAACAGCAGCAAGCCAAATACAGCAGAACATTTTGCTAACAGTAAAAACTCATTTCTTAAATGTTTTGCCAGAACATTTTGAATAAAGTAGATGCCATTTCCTGCACTCTGGTGTATTTTAACAAGTTGTTAAACATCTATGTTTACCTACATGTAAACACTTGATTCACTAACTATTTTAGAGACATCTAACAAAATAAAGTCAGGTCCTGTGGACAGATTTAAAAATTGTTGAAATTATTAATCATGCATCAGGATATTTTAGAGACACTTCATTCAACTAGTTCATATAGACATCAACCTGTTTTTAAGCTCACTCCTGTGGCTAAGATAATGAAATTAATGTGACAATCTATCCCAGTGACTTTAGGGGTGCAATTGACTTTTAATTTGTTAATTTTTATTTAGTTTTATTGGTAACACAACTAGCCATTTTACTAAACAATGGTTACACTCAACTGCATGTATAAAAATAAGAATATTAGTGATAGACTCGGAACAGCATCAGCAATCACTGATTTTAACTATTTTACTTTCCAGACAATGTGTTACCTGGGCTCTTTCTCCTCTAAGGCATAAGGAAAAATTTGCTCTTTAACGACTTTTGACTTTAGGAAAAAATACATTTATTAACATATCCCAATTAGAACACACAAAAAAATGGCTAGTCAAAAAATACAAATCAAAAAAGGCGTTCAATACAGAGCAGAGACACTGACATTATGTTTTCTCCCTTAGAAACATAACAAATGGTTTAATGTAGAGACTTACTGCTGATGTTATTTTACGACTCGGTCATGTTTACGTTTATCTCTGGTTCTCCTGTGTTGTGTCGTCACTTTTGTCGTCGCGGCACAGTTTTTATTTTTATGAAGAGTGGAGCTCCCACACTTTGAAGGACATGAACAGTTTTCTCCGCGTCGGTCATTTGTAAAACTGTCTTAATTTCCTTTGAAAACACAGCCTCTCTCTCCTCTCCTGTTCAACCGCGCGCTCAGCGCGCTGCCTGCAGAGGTTTTCGCTGTCGGCTCCTCCCCCTCCCCACTATCCTCTGTCTTGACTGTGATTGGCCAAAATGCCGCGCTCCAACAAAGATGTTTTATTGTCGAGAAGATGCCTTGCTGTGTCTTGAAATTCAGTCAGTGGGAAATGATGCCGTCTATCATCCAACGGGTCTGACCCCCCCCTCCCTGAAAACAAAAACTCATCGATCTACACGAATCACGTCAATGATATATTTTGCTTTGAAAACGGCGATTTTCGCTGAAAGGTGACTAGTTTGCAGGTATGCTCTGTACCTTGAGGACGTCGCGTCGATACCCACGCTCATCGTTACTCCCCCCGATGACATACACACGTCCGTTAACCGTAGCCATGCCGTGCCACGCTCGCTCCACCGGCCCCTCTGCACACGCCGTCCACTGATTGGCTGCAGGGTCGAAACAGTAGGTCTCTCTGAGGTACCCCACCCCTCGACGCCCGCATGTTATATAAATCTTACCGTCCACCGCAGCTCCGGCGTGGGCATGCACCTAAAGAGCAGATCAGACAGAATGAAAGAAAATAAAACTTCAGAAAAGGGGAAGCCGTTACAGCAGCAAATGATGCCATCTTGTGGACAATACAAACATCTCATGCACTGATGATCACCTCTCTCTTCAGAGGCGACATAAATTCCCACTTGTTGGTGTGGGGGTCGTAGCGTTCCACTGAGTCCAGCTCGTGTGTGTAGTCGCGCCCTCCGATGGTGTAAATGTGGCCGCCCACCACACAAACGCAGTGGTCTGCGTGCGGCTGTTGCAGAGGCTGGATGGAGCACCACCTGTTGTGACGAGGGTCGTATCTGAGGGGAAGCAGCAGATGTCAGAAGACGAAACGCAAACTCAGCAGAAAGCACGTCAATATGTGACAGTCAGACAATTAACTGGACATCTGGCTTTTTGTTGGAGTACAAAGGCACAGTATTAGATGTATTTTCACCAAACAACTTGCACAAACCCACTACCTTCACCGATGTTCGCTTTGTTGAGATGCTGAGTTTAACTGGTCACAATTTGACCTAAATGTTGGTAAATGTCCTTAAATATACACTTGACCTTTAAATAAATGCAAATTTGTCTTAATCCTAAAAACCAAACCAGGTCAGACATGTCAACATGACTCAACTGTCCATAAATAAAACAAAATACAAGTAAAAGATGATTGTTCCATGGTTTGTTTCTAATGTTTTATACAGTATTAGGAAATGTTGTTTTACTTGTCTTTAATATTTCCAAACTGTACAATATTCCCCCTGCTGTTTAGTTGTTTTGCTGCTATAGACTTAAGCCCCCGGTAGAGCTGCGCGTACTGCATGTACGCCTCTGTACGACGTACGTACGCTGAGGCACAAGCATAGCCCCGCGTAGCCCCTCAGGGCACGAACGCGCAAAGCTCTTTTTTTACGACCGCGCACGCTTGCGCGGTGTCTCACCATAAATTGGCTGGGGCCGGACTGTTTTGTATGTTACACAAATGAATTAAATTCCCCTTCTTCATCGCTGATCAGGACTTTTGTTTTGTTTTTTTGCCAAAAGTCAAGTAAAAGCTTCATCCTCCGTTCACTCCATGACTGAAATCAATGAATTCATGTCCTACCTGGCAGCGCAAGGTTTTAAATATTTCCTGGTGGGCTGTGGGCTGCAGGAAAAGCGCTCCCTGTTTTTATTTATATTTTTTTAAAGTTTTTTGTAACATATAAAGTTAGAAAGACCGCAGCGGCTGCAGCCAAGCGACCGCGGCTCGGGTGCAGCTGAAGCCAGCTGGTTGTCCCACTCGAGCTGTCAATCATTTCAGTAGGCGTGTCAGCAAGTGACCGATCAGCGACCTCAGTTTGTCCCCTCTGCACGCAGCGGCTCAAATTACAACAAGAATTTAGAGCGAAAACGCGAGCATTTAACATGAGAACTGAAAGCAGAGCTGTGCCAGCGAACGCGTGTGCACAGAATGCGCGTAGAGTGGCGTACAGGCAGGACGCTCAGCTCTACTCCAGCCTTTAGACTTCTGAGGACAAATTGACCTCATTGCCTTAAATGATTTGTTAACGCTCAATAGTTTTCATTTTATGCTATTTCTATTTTAACCTGCGATTCTTGACCTGCCATTGTGTATCTGTTCCTCTCAAACCCAGCCAGTTGAAGCAGATGTCCGCTTGTCCTGATTCTGGTTCTGCTAAAGCAGGGCTCACCAACCTTTTTGAGACTGAGCTACTTCAATGGGACCGAGAGACACGAAGGGCTACTTGTTTGATACAAATTTGCATGGCTCACCTTTTATTATAGTATTAATAATAATACATTTACACACGTGACTACATGACTGCCTGATCACATCTGAATTATTAAAAACTCCCCACAGTGATTATCAGTAAGGATTTAGCTAGGTAAATATGATCAATTATTATTGATAATTAGTGATTAGAACTCTCAATCAAGAGCTTGAGTCCTCAGTTTGAATATTTTTTGGTTCTTCTGTAAAACTGTAAATGTTCCTAGCTGTGACTGGGAGTGTGGATGGTTGTTAGTCTCTTTGTCTGTCTCTGGGACAGACTGGAGACCTGTCCTGGGTGACTCTGGGACAGACTGGGGACCTGTCCTTGATGTCCCCTGTCTTCACCCAAAAGCAGCTGAGATTAGCTCTAGTCCCAAACAAAGGGGACAAAATGGATGATTTACTACAACAGAAAACTGATATAAACATAAAACACTATTTATTATGTTACTCTCAATCAGTAACATTTGAAATTCAGTGTATTTTATAAATAGTTTATTAACTGTTTTATAAGAATGAACACATTTGTAACATTCATTCAAAATATGCCTTTACTATTAACAACTTCTGTAACATTTTAAAAACCTATTAACAATAAAATCTTCCAGTCAAGCCCTGTTTGCACTAACTGGTTTGTTTATAACACTTCAGAAGAACTCCAACATGTAGATACAAATCATCAGTAATGTAAAAATCAAAGTGACATTTTTAAATTAATCATGTGACATTAGTAACGATCCTCAGATCTGCTGCATTTTTAATAATAATGATAATGCTATATTTATAAAGCTCTTTAAAATAACCACAGCTGAAACAAAGTGCTGTACATATAAAACATTTTAACTAATCATTGCATATTTTACTCTTTTTAAATAAATTTTCTTCACATATTTCATCATTGCTTCTTTCAAGAGCTCCACACCTTAAAATGCCTCATGAGAAAATCTGCCTGCTCAAAGCTGTGTTGACATTCTTCTGTCTGTTGTGAGCCATAGATATGTTGTGAGCCACCAGGGGGCTAGTTAGCATTGAAGCTAGCGTGTTAGCTGATGAAGTGTCGCTCCATGTTTTGTTTTGCTGTCACCACAGCCACTAATGAGACAAAGACACTAGTCTTTCAACACTGAGAAAGACCTTTTCCTCCCAGTCACTGTGCAAATATGTTTTCTTACGTTTTTCTGCCATTTTCCCCTCTGGGATGTAAAACTAGCTTGTGGTTGCGCCACTGAAGAGATGGGAGTGGTCTGTTTCTGAACTTTGACCCCAGACAAGATTGCTAAACTGTATATGTAAAACTATTTCTTTTTAAAATTTATAAAATTTATTCATTTTCATTTCAAATATACATATGTATATTTATATATATATAATATATATATATATGGCTCGGGGTATATTTTTTCAAATATACCCCCTCCCTGGGCTGCCACCTTACCGTGGTGGAGGGGTTTGAGTGTCCCAATGATCCTAGGAGCTATGCTGTCAGGGGCTTCATGCCCCTAGTAGGGTCACCCAAGGCAGACAGGTCCTAGGTGAGGGACCAGACAAAGTGCAGCCCAAAGACCCCAATGATGAGTAACACTAATGGAATCAATGTTCCCTCGCCCGGACGCGGGTCACCGGGGCCCCACTCTGGAGCCAGACCCGGAAGTGGGGCACGTTGGCGAGCGCCTGGTGGCCGGGCTTTCACCCATGGAGCTTGGCCGGGCACAGCCCGAAGAGGAGACATGGGTCCCCCTTCCCATGGGCTCACCACCATGTTCCACGCCTCTATTGTCGAGGCAGCTTATCAGAGTTGTGGCCGCAAGGTTGTTGGTGCCTGTCGTGGTGGCAACCCTCAAACCCGGTGGTGGACACCGGCGGTAAGGGATGCTGTCATGCTGAAGAAGGAGTCCTATTGGGCCTTTTTGGCCTGTGGGACCCCGGAAGCAGCAGATAGGTACCGACAGTCCAAGCGGCATGCGGCTCGGGTGGTTGCTGAGGCAAAAACTCGGGCGTGGGAGGAGTTCGGAGAGGCCATGGAGAATGACTTCCGTACGGCTTCGAGGCGATTCTGGTCCACCATCCGGCGTCTCAGGGGGGGAAAGCGGTACGCGACCAACACCATTTATGGTGGGGATGGCGTGCTGTTGACCTCAACTCGGGATGTTGTGAGTCGGTGGGCGGAATACTTCGAAGACCTCCTCAATCCTACTGGCACGTCTTCCACTGAGGAAGCGGAGCCTGGGGACTTTGGGTCGGGCTCTCCAATCTCTGGTGCTGAGGTCACCGAGGTGGTTAAAAAGCTCTGCGGTGGCAGGGCTCCGGGGGTGGATGAGATTCGCCCTGAGTTCCTTAGGGCTCTGGATGTTGTGGGGTTGTGTTGGCTTACGCGACTCTGCAATATCGCGTGGACATCGGGGGCAGTTCCCTTGGATTGGCAGACTGGGGTGGTGGTTCCCCTATTCAAAAAGGGGGACCGTAGGGTGTGTTCCAACTATAGGGGGATCACACAAGCCGCTTACGCATTGGCCGGCCCTCCCCGGCTCTCCCAGCTTCTAACCCGGGTTCGGCGTCTTCGCATTTACCTTTTCCGCCCGGGAAGTGAAGACACTCCTTTTTAAATAAAAAGGAGTTTGCAAACAAACTCCTTTTTATTTAAAAGAAAATGTGAATAAAAAGAAAAAAAAAGTAAAATAACTTTGTCCCAGGCTGGAAGCGAACCCACTTCTCCCGGTCAAAACGATAACGCATTAACTCGTTGAGCTATCCGAACAGACTGAATTTTCAGGTGTCCAACTTGCCCATATAGCAATCACTCCTCCTGACATTTTAGCTGCACGTAAAAGTTAGAGATTATTCGTTATATTTTAAAACCCTGGCTGCGCGCAACAGTTAGACAATATTAGTTATTGTTTAATGCTGTTTAATGACATTCAGGTCGCGCTGAAAGGCGGAAATGGGTGTGCGCTTCGTGTTATTTACGTTGTAACATAAGCTGATTTGTGATCAGTTATTAACAAAAATTAAACGCAGAAACACTAATATATATATATCCAGCTAACAATTTTTTTTTTGCCGAGTCTCCTCTCTTAAAACACGAACACTCCACCCACGTGAAGAGACCACCCCACCCACTTCCAGAGAACTGCCCACCCACTTCAAGGCGGCTTTGCGGCAAATGCGTAATGAACGCGGGTGGCCCAGAGACACCCAGGGGAGCTCCGGGCCATTGAGGGCTGGCCAATGCGTAAACGGCTAGCCTCCCTGGTAAGGTCTATTCAAGGGTTCTGGAGGAGGGTCCGTTGGATAGTCGAACCTCGGATTCAGGAGGAGCAGTGTGGTTTTCGTGCTGGTCGTGGAACACTGGACCAGCTCTACACCCTCAGCAGGGTCCTGGAGGGCACGTGGGAGTTTGCCCAACCAGTTTACATGTGCTTTGTGGACTTGGAAAAGGCATTCGACCGCGTCCCTCGGGGGGTTCTGTGGGGGTACTCCGGGAGTATGGGGTACCAGGCCCATTGATATGGGCTGTTAGGTCCCTGTACGACCGGTGTCAGAGCTTGGTCCGCATTGCCGGCAGTAAGTCAGGCTCGTTTCCAGTGAGAGTTGGACTCCGCCAAGGTTGCCCTTTGTCACCGATTCTGTTCATAACTTTTATGGACAGAATTTCTAGGCGCAACCAAGGTGTTGAGAGGATCCGTTTTGGTGGCCTTAGAATCGCTTCTCTGTTTTTTGCAGATGATGTGGTCCTATTGGCTTCATCAGATCGTGATCTACAGCTTTCGCTGGAGCGGTTTGCAGCCGAGTGTGATGCGGCCGGGATGAGGATCAGTTCCTCCAAATCCGAGGCCATGGTCTTGAGCCGGAAAAGGGTAGCATGCCCTCTCCGGGTCGGGGAGGAGGTCCTGCCCCAAGTGGAGGAGTTTAAGTATCTCGGGGTCTTGTTCACGAATGAGGGAAAACTGGAGCGTGAGATCGATAGGCGGATAGGTGCAGCATCCGCAGTGAAGCGGGCGCTGTACCGGTCTGTCGTGGTGAAGAGAGAGCTGAGTCGAAAGGCAAAGCTCTCAATTTACCGATCGATCTACGTTCCCACCCTCATCTATGGTCATGAGCTTTGGGTTGTGACCGAAAGAACAAGATCTCGGATACAAGCGGCTGAAATGAGTTTTCTCCGCAGGGTGTCTGGACTCTCCCTTAGAGATAGGGTGAGAAGCTCAGTCATCCGGGAGGGACTCGGAGTAGAGCCGCTGCTTCTCCACATCGAGAGGAGCCAGTTGAGGTGGCTCGGGCATCTGGTTAGGATGCCTCCTGGACGCCTCCCTGGTGAGGTGTTCCGGGCATGTCCCACCGGGAGGAGACCCAGGACACGCTGGAGGGACTATGTTTCTCGGCTGGCCTGGGAACGCCTTGGGATTCCCCCAGAGGAGCTGCTCCAAGTGGCTGGGGAGAGGGAAGTCTGGGCCTCCCTACTTAGGCTGCTACCCCCGCGACCCGACCCCGGATAAGCGGAAGAAAATGGATGGATGGATGGATTTCAAATATACATCCATGCAAAGTTATTTCTTATATTTAAAAATATAACCAATGACAATTTTAACGTTGTGCTCCTTGAGTGCTATTTTTAGAACATGCCCCGTGAGCACCTCATGTGGTCCCTGTGGGCAACCAGGTGCCCGCAGGCATCGTGTTGGTGACCCCTGTGCTAAGGTTTCTTCCTCATGAGGGAATTTTTCCTTTCCACTGTCACCTTCATGCTTGCTCAAGATGAGTTTTGTGATGGAGTTAAATTTAAAGCAGTCTGCTCCTCAAATAAATAATGTTAAATTATTATTTTTATCTATGAATGTTTCTGTTCAGTGCCCTGAGATGACTTCTGTTGTGACTAGTGCTATATAGATAAACTGGATTGAACAGAAACTGAATTAATCATTAAACAGCGCTGCTCTTAGAGCCGACTGCCCCATGTTCGTTAACACAAAGACCTCGTAAAATCCTCTCTAACTGCATCCATATATCTCCTCTTTGTCTTTTTTCTGGCAGCTGCATTTCTAACATCCTTCTACCAATATACCCACTGTCCCTCCTCTGGACATGTCCAAACCATCTCAGTCTGGCCTCCCTAACTTTATCTCCCAGTTGTTCAACATGTGCTGTACCTCTGATGATCTCATTCCTGATCTTATCCATCCTTGTCACTCCTAAGGAGAACCTCAGCATCTTCATTTCTGCTACTTCCAGTTCTTTCTCCTGTCTTTTTGTCAATGACACTGTCTCCAGACCATACAACATAGCTGGTCTCACCACTGTCTTGTAAACTTTTCCTTTGACCTTTGCTGACACCTTTTTGTCACAAATCACTCCTGAAACTTTTCTCCATCCACTCCATCCTGCCTGGACTCTCTTTTTCACCTCTTTACCACATTCCCCATTTTCCTGGACAGTGGACCCCAAGTACTTGAAGTCCTGCACCTTTGTGACCTCTGCTCCTTGTAGCCTCACTGTTCCACTGGCCTCCCTCTCATTCACACACATGTACTCTGTCTTACTACGACTGACTTTCATTCCTCTTCTTTCAAGTGCATACCTCCACCTCTCCAAGTTCTCTTCCACTGTTCCCTGTTCTCACCACAGATCACAATGTCATCTGCAAACATCATAGTCCATGGGGATTCCTGCCTGACCTCATCTGTTAGTCGGTCCATCACCAGAGCAAACAAGAAGGGGCTCAGAGCCGATCCTTGATGCAATCCCACCTCCACCTTGAAGCTATCTGTCACTCCTACAGCACATCTCACCACTGTCCTGCTGTCTCATACATGTCCTGTACCAGTCTAACATACTTTTCTGCCACTCCAGATTTCCTCATGCAATACCACACCTCCTCTCTTGGCACCCTGTCATATGCTTTTTCTAAATCCACAAACACACAATGGAGTTCTTTCTGACCCTCTCTGTACTTCTCTATCAACATCCTCAAAGCAAAGATGGCATCTGTGGTGCTCTTTCTTGGCATGAAACCATACTGCTGCTCACAGATAGTCACCTCTTGTCTAAGCCTTCCTTCCACAACTCTCTCCCAGATCTTCATTGTGTGGCTCATCAACTTAATTCCCCTGTAGTTGCTACAACTCTGTACATCACCCTTGTTCTTAAAAATGGGAACCAGCACACTTCTTCTCCATTCTTCAGGCATTTTCTCACCCTCAAATATTCCATTAAATATTTGAGTCAAAAACCTCACTGCCATCTCTCCAAGACATTTCCAAACCTCCACTGGTATGTCATCAGGTCCTACTGCCTTCCCCTTCTTCATTCTTTTCAGAGCTTTCCAGACTTCACCCTCACTAATCTTTCCCACTTCCTGGTCCACAGTTTCTATGACCTCTACTCTTCTTTCTCTTTCATTCTCTTCATTCATTCAAACCCACCCACCAGACCAAAATGTTTTTAATATTTGCTTTTCTTTCAGTGCAGTGTTTTTAAATTCTACAAGTATCAAACTTTCATGCCTTTATAAACATCAGCATCTGAACCTTAAAAAATATTAATATAAAGCTCTGATCAACTCGTGCAGCAACAAATTGTGTAGATTTACTTCTCTCTTTTTTAATCTCTATCTGGTTGTCCTTCCAGCTTCCTGACGGAGATAGATTCTCTGGTGCAGTTCCACATGAACACACAGATCCAGAGTCAGAATTCTGGAGTCATGGAGAGCAAAACCAGATTCTTAGTGCCACTGATCTCGACTCATCTCTGTTAGGGTTGGTTGAACCGATGTTTGAATTGATGGTAAAATGAAAACTAAACTAAGCACAGTCTGAACCAGTAAAATCGTTAAACGTTCTGAGAGACTCTCACCTCCAGCACCAATTCTCTGCACGAAACCCATTCTTGTTCATATCCCCTCCGATCAGGTAGACAAAATTGTTGAGGACGGCGATGCCCTGGTTGGACATTTGTGACGTGTGAGCCGCAGTGAGGGTCTTCCACTGCCTCCAGCTCGGGTGGAAGGCGTGGAACAGCTGCTTGTTGTCTGCCACGGAGCTGGAGCTGAACATGCCCCCAAAGCCCAGGATACAGTGGAAGGTGGAGCGCGGCTGAGTGAGAGGACTCTGCAGGGTGGGCTGCCACATCTCCTGCTCGTGGTACCGCAGCGCGACAGACACCGAATCCTTCAGAGGACATTCCTTCAGTCTGCTGTGGAGTCTCTGCAGCGTTTGCTTCTCAATCAGACAGAAACGCACAGCATCAAGCATCCTGAGATTGTCCTGGGAAAGATGTAAACGTCCAGTTTCTTTTAATGCATTTGGTAAACTAATGAACAGATCAGCTTGATGCCAGATGAGTGTAAAATGAAGACACACCTTCAGACTGACCTGCAAGTACACCTGGTCAGTCTCCACCTCATCAGGACTGTAGTGAAAGTGAAGTGCAGCCTCGTACGCCTCGTTCTCGCAGGTCACCTGGAGCTCGTCGCTGCTCAGTGCTTTGAAGACGTCCTCTTCGGGAAGCTGCCGGTAAACATCTGTCCGAGACAAACTCTGAATGTTCCTGAGGATGTAGGAGTGGACCATGGCTTTAAGCTGCTGCAGTCCGTACAGATCAGCCAGGTGATGCACCTCTAAAATATTGCTCTCGTCCAGCCAGGAGAACAGGAAGTCGCAGCAGAAGCCAATGACATTTTCAAGCTGTATATCACATAAAACAAAACGGCAAAGTTTACACTGAACAATGCACGGCAACACAAAGGAGCAAGCGTCTCACTTCATCCTACCTGCAGCAGCGTGGCAGCTATCAGGACCTCCTGAACACTCTCCAGGTCTAACTCAATCTCAGAAGTGTAGATGTAGTCTAGTATTTTATTCATGGCCACGTAGGAAACTCCGTGAATTGGAATCTCCTTTTGCTGCATTTCCCGGAGGCCTCCGGCAAACATGCCCCTGGTGGAGAAAAGTGAGACATGCTGATCAACAAGCGATAACGAGGCATCATGATTGGTTGTAAACACACACAAAAAACCCACAATGCATTGCTGAAAAACCTAAAGTAGTAAAATGACTTCTGCACAATTGTAAATATCCAAAAGCTTCCATTCAAACTTTAATAGTACATATTGAGCATGAACTGTACGACTGACAAAACTATTGATGGGTCTGACGACACTGAATCTTTGGTGCATGCGCCGAGCAAACAAGGCGAAGCCCCGTGTCGTGTGCGCATCACTTTAAGGAAAACCACGTGACCGATACAGTTACTGTATCGTTTGGTTGTGAACGTGTCAAATTGTATTTATAAGGAAGAAAATGTATTGACATGTTTGTGGGTTTTGTTGGATGGAAATAGTTTGTGTTCTTTGCTTTGCATTGATTTTTGGCTTGTCATCGAATGGCTCAACCAAGGAAGAGGAAGTTTTTCTCCTGTGTGGGATCATTTTAATCTTATCACGGAGAATAAGGTAAATTATTATTCCGTTCTCGTTTCCACTAGTGATCTTTTTTTTTCTGGATTATTCTAATTTCTTTCTGAAGGATATTTGAATTAGTTTACATAGATTAACTTTTATTTCTGTTGTAGGTGAAATGTAGGATTTGCTCCCAGGTGCTGTCTTATCGAGGTACAAAGATACATCTCCAAGGCGAACACAAAAAGATCACAGGATTTACTGCAATACTGGAAAACGCAAATATTAAATTACCTTATATTATACAAAATTGCAATGAAATTTCTATGTACGACGTCATCATCAGTGAAAGGGTGCTCTCAAAAGCAGGAGAATTAATTTGTAAACGACGCAATCGCCTCGGCCCAAAGATGTTACAGCAGCTGATGTTTTTAAATAAAAACGTGTGAATGAACTTAGTTCAGTCTGTTTCAAGTCTTATTGAATTTGCCTGTAATAACCTGATGCATGTTCAATAATCCAGGTAGAAAAATCTAAAAAAGTTAAGTCTGGTCATCTGGACATTCAAAAAACAAAAACAAAAATGTAGAAACATTTCGTCTTTCATCCGAAAGACTTCTTCAGTCAGCTCAGTCTTATCCACCATGAGAAGGTGCTATTTATAAGACTGAGCTAAATACAGCTCCTCAGACTGAAGAAGTCTTTTGGATGAAAGACGAAACGTTTCTACATTTTGCTGGTGAAGATTCTCAGTCGTCCAGGACATGATGAATCAAAAAGGCGTTCAATCCAAGATCAACTGGACTTTATTTGTAACAGAAAACGTTTCGACTCCAATCCAGGAGGCTTTCTCAATTCCATGAACAAACTGTGAGAAGTTTGGAGTTATAACAGAACCACGCACCATCATATGTAAATTTCAAGGAGTCGAAACGTTTTCTGTTACAAATAAAGTCCAGTTGATCTTGTATTGAACGCCTTTTTGGTTTCTACATTTTGTTTGTTTGTTTTTTGACTGTCCAGATGTCGGATGACTGAGCATGAACTTTGTTGATCAGACTTAACTTTTTTTAGAGATTGCCTACAATGACTTTTTAAATCCAGCAGATGTCGCCATTAAGTGATACAGCAACACTGATTCAACACCGTTTGGGAAATGTGCCTTACACCAAATGAGGCCTCATCTGCCCATCACTAGATGAAACGAGTGACTCTGAATCAGTTCATCAGAAAAATAAACAGAAACGTCATCAGCCCGAGTTTAACCAGTTCAGGTGTGTTACCAGTGACTCCCGATTGTTATGATCATTTTTTGAATGTTTTTGCAGTGACAGTCTTGTTTCATGCACAACGGGTTCTGGAGGATTTCTGGGCACACCCTAGTGTGAGGAGACCTCAGACAGACCCAGAACTGAGGGAGACTGGATCTTAGCTGTCCTAATGTTGAAGTCTTTATACAGTCTGCAGCAGATATAAGTGAAGTCAGAACAACTCATCCTCTACAGGATTTTAACACTGTACAGCTCAAGTTTACAGTTTTGAGGTGTTCGCATAGCTTCAACCCAATAACTCAAGATATTTATGTGGTTATCATGTTAAAACAAGCTCAAAACATGCAGGGGTTTGTTTTGAACTGGACTTTGAACTGAGTTGTGTCTTGTGATGTTAGGCTGCCAGAACTAACAAGACTGCACTCAAAAGTGCAGTGTGGTCTGAAAAAAAAAAAAAACTAAACAAGCAATACACAATAAAGAAATAGTGTAATATAAAGATGTCAGTGTGAAGACATGTCTAAGAATTGCAAAAAATCTAAACATCCAGTCTTGACAAGATTTATTTCGGTAAATTAAAGTTATTTAGTGACGCCTACACAGAAACTAAAGTGAGAATAACAGCAGAGACAACCTGAAACATGAGACTCAGCACCTGCTTACCTGAAATAATCACATGAGGCTGCCAGGAGGACACGGTGGGCTTGGATGGGTCGACCCTCCACCAGCAGCACCACATCGAACAGGATGCCGGTGTGTCTGAGAGACAGCAGGCCGTCCAGCACACTTTGGAAATGGGCCGAACTTCTGAAGCGCTGCCGGCCCGAGGAGCCAGCGTCTGCCCCCGCGGGACTCCGCTGTCCGTCCGTCATAGCTGGACTCTGACGTTCAGGCTCCATTTCATCTGTCCAGCATCACTGTCTCTCAGGCAGCTGCCTTCTCCGAACAGCTTCAAGCTGCGGTAACAAAGCACAAAGCGGGTTCTATCCCACCATTAGATTTTACTACAATTAAATTTGGTTTGCTAACAGGAAATGAAGCTTTAAAGTTTGGTAACAACAACCTAATCTTTATGGCAAAATTCTTTATCCACAAAAGTCGTTGCTTGAAAATTGCTCCCTTGTTCCGCAAGTTGTTAAATGAAATAAATATATTGAAAAATGTACGCTGCAAAATTCAAAAAGCTCAATCCTTATACGAATATATTAATGGATTATCCTAAAACTTGAAAATTCTCTTACATTTGTTACTAATTTAGCATTATGCTATGTTCCTCAATATGTTATTTTTCTTTTTTTAGTCTTTTTTGTTGTTGTTATTTAGAATGGTATTAATAATTCTCTGTGTAATTTTATAATCATATCAAATGTTAAAAACATTTTTTCTCCTGTTCTTGTATTGTATGCCCTGTTATATTGATATTTTTGAATTGTTTGTTATATTTGCTTCATTCAATAAAATAAAAAATAAATAAAAAAAGCAAAAAGCGGAAGTAAACTAGGGAAAAGTGAGTAGAAGTCTCTGTACCTCTAACAGGGTCTAATAAAGACAACAAATAAAAAGATTTAATAACACAGTTTTACCGTCTGCCTGCTGCAAGTCGTTACTTCCTGCTAAATCGTCAGCTCATGTTGGTACTAAGCTAAAACCTGGTTAGCCTGTTAGCATAACAGCTGTCGTAAAGCTCTATAAAAACCAGCAAAAGCGACACTTATACATTAAAACACATAAAGAAATGTAGCACTGCTCGCCAAAACAAACACGCACTAACATAACATGAAGAGTGCATGGACAGGATCCTGCTGTTTGACACACCAAAACAAGCATGTTTACTTTTTGGTATCTGACCGAGAGCTCAAACTCTATTGGTCCAGCTTTCTGTCCCGCCCCTTTTCTGAAATTCAGCCAATCGTGTGCGTATTTACATGTTGCAGTGAATATCATTGAAGCGTCAGCGTTTGTTGTTAAATAAGTGTTGTGAAACATACTTCTGTCTTAACACATTTTTTTTATTTTTTTATTAATTTACTACAGATACATTTACAATCATAAGAATGTGAACAAAAAGAACAAAGGACAAGATTACAAGAACAAGGAACACAGAGAAAAAAAAATAACTATGCCAGGGGGGTGCCAGATTTCTACAATGAGTGCATAAAAAATAAAATTATACATTAAATATACTCAAGGAGCTACAACATTCAAACGTGTTTATAGCTTTCTTGTTGTTACTCTTAGAAATGGTGCATAAATATAATTCTATTTCTTTAATTAAGCCTGGAAAAAAAGGCGAAGATGATGAAAATTTACATTTGTGAATATGGTATTTGCCAAATATTATAATTAAATTAATTGCCAGTTTTTTTTTAACATTAATATTCTTTTCGTGAAAGCCAAAAATAATGTGTTCATATCTTAACGAAAATTTTGAATCAATATTACTGATGATAAAATTATTACAATGCTTCCAAAATGTCTTAATGATACAACAATTCCAGAATAAATGACTGATTGTTTCGGGGTGCTCTTTGCAAAATTTACAGTTGGGGTCAATTGTTTTGATATATTTCTTCATGAATTGATTAGTAGGATATATTCTGTGTAACAGTTTAAAGGAGACATCTTTCATTTTGTTGTTTATCATCAGTTTCTGATGAAATGTCCACACATTTTTCCATTGTGAGTCAGGGACAAAGTTTCTCCAGTATGAGACAGATGAGGGGATAGAAATAATATCCTGCTGGAACAGGGCACGGATAATTCTGTTGTTCCTACATGTTGAAGAAAAACAAGCTTTACCAACAGTGGTGTCAGTTACATTCAACAAGGATTTCTGTTCATCAAAAACATTGTTTCTAAAGAGTTCACAAATTTCATTAGTAACAGCATCAAACACAATATCATACTCTTTAGTAAGTGACAGCAAGGTTAAACTTCATGTTGAATTCATCATAACTGAGTAAACATCCATTTTTCTTAAACAGTTGACCCACTAGAAGGATGTTTTGGTTGAACCATTGTGGATAAAAAAGTGATTTGTTATTGTAAAGGATAAATTTGTTATTCCAAATAAAAAAATTATGAGGGGAAAAATTATGTTTATAAATAAGTGCCCATGAAAGAAGTGTTTGTTTGTGAAATGCAGAAAGTTTTACTGGTACTTTATCTATATTGTAATTACAGAGGAGGAGAAAATCGAGCCCCCCTAAATTTGAGAAGATGTGATGTGGGAAAATATTCCACATGGAAGACGGATTTTTTAAATATGATTTTATCCAATTTACTTTGAAGGTATTGTTTAGAGTTGTGAAATCGAGAAAATTTAAGCCTCCTTTCTCGTATGAGCTCATTACCACAGATTTCCTTAAGTAATGAATACGATTTTTCCATAGGAAATTAAACAGCATTTGGTCAATAGTCTTTAATGTTTGATTGTCTAAGTCTAGGGAAAGTGCAGAATAAGTAAGTCGTGATATTCCTTCAGCTTTAGATAATAAAACACGTCCTCTAAAACTTAGGTCTCTTTGAAGCCATAGATTAAAACGTTTTTTGGTTTGGTCAATTAATGGAGCAAAGTTTAAAGAGCATCTTTCTGAGTTGTTTTTGGAGATAATTATGCCTAAATATGTTACACTTTCTTTGACAGGGATATTAGATATAAATTTTGAAGTACAGTCTTTAACTGGTAAA
>JBBPBX010059163.1:7962-21864 GCA_038048925.1 Garcialebias charrua | reverse complement strand
AAACTACTGGTAATCAGAGCGGTCCAGAGCAATAACACAAGCTGTGAGTTTTTAAATCTCTGAATCTAAGTCTGAACGTTGTTATATGCGCAGGCTTTAAAGTTGCTGAGCGTCACTATGAGACATTCATCATGTCAACACTTCAAAAAGTTCAGCTCTTTATGAAAAAACTAACTGATGTTGTCAACAACAAGCCCTGGACCAGATTAAAGCCCTGCCATGATGATGAAGAGTGAGAGATTCAATTGTTCAAGAGGTATTGTTTTATTATTATCTAAATAATCTTTTTTTTAAATCATAATCTTATTAACTTGTTTTTTTTAAATCTCTTTTGTTTTTTATTTCCAGTCTGTGACAGAGGTAAATCCACCTGCAGCTAAGTGATGACTGAACTGAACTCTGAACTGTTCCCACAGTCCCACCAAGAAGAAGTTGTGAGTACAGTAATGAGGACAAATACAGCCACACTGCTGCTACTGAACAAAAACTTGATTAGTTAGATTGTAAACAGTCTGTTGCTGCTTATTGTTCTGACTGTTATTGTATTTATTAAGATTTTTATTATTGTTAGTATAGTTTATTTATTGTAGAGTGCTGTTTATTTAAAATCAGAGTCAGAGTCAGAGAGTCTTTATTGTCATTTGCACCGCATGTGGTACATGTGATGAAAACGAGATTATGTACACGGGGTCCCAGTTACATCCAACAACAAATGCAAGAGAAAAACAGTAATAACATCTAGAATTAACTAAGAAAAACATCAACTAGTAATACACTAAGCCCTAATATAGTGGAAAAACATCATTATAAACAGCAGCACGAACATGAGTCTGTATGAGCAGATGGTCACAGATGAACACAGCAACAAGAAAAACAGATCAGCATCAGCATGATGTGATATTTTGCAGTGTTTATTTTTATTTTTATTTATTCATTCATGAGTCTAACAGCCTCAGGGTAGAAGCTGTTCCTCAGTCTAGTGGTTCTACATTTGATGCTCCTCAACCTCCGTCCTGAGGGGAGTGGGGCAAAGAGTGAGTGTGCTGGGTGAGTGAGGTCTTTCATGATGCAGGTGGCTCTTTTCCTGCATCTGGAGGTGTAAATGTCTGTGATGGTGGGGAGACTGACTCCGACAGACCTCTGTGCAGCCTTCACCACTCTCTGTAGAGCTTTCCTCTCTGCAACTGTGCAGCCTCCATGCCACACGTTGATGCTGGAGCACAGGACGCTTTCCACTGCACACCTGTAGAACGAGGTGAGAACTGGGCTGCTCAGACCAGCACGTCTCAGTCGTCTGAGGAAGTAGAGTCTTTGATGACCTTTCTTGATCAGGCTGGTGGTGTTGTTGGTCATCCAAATGGGTCACTTTTATTTATTACTACAATACAATACAAACATATTTTTGGCACATTTTCAAAATAAACATTTTGTAAGTCTTTATTTTGTAAAAAAAAAAAAAATTTGTACCGAAAAAACCCGAAAATAAACCGAACCGAGCTCTCCTTGTAGTTGAACCGAACCGAAATGTGATTTTAGCGTACCGTTACACCCCTAGTGAATAAGCTGACCTTTGCCCGTGAGGGAGCGAACGTTCAGAAGTCCAAACTTTACGGAGGAGGTGGAGGTAGTGACCGGTGCGTTAGCCGACTGAGCTACGTTAGCTAATGTGCTGCTGCTGTTAGCGGTCCGAGCATTGCGGCGTGAAGAATGGCGAGAATCAGACCAGATGGAGGTTATGGGATGAGCCTTGTCAGCGTTCAGTCAACGGCGCGAGCCCCGGTGAATGTATCTCCGACGAGGATGGAAGGAAATTTCCTCAAGCGGGAGTACAGGCGGCGCGACTGGTAGAAAACGAAGACGAAGGAGCAACCGCTGAATAATGGAGCAGCCCAGACGCTGGGTGGTGGTGGATGAGAAGCAGCAAAGTCCAAACGAGAGCAGGTAGCAGGTAAATCCAAGTAAAATCCATGTTTGTTGATGAGTAGAAATGCCCAGGCAAGGATCGGCGAAAAAACAGCAGAAAGTACTGAATAGAACAAAACAAGAGAAAAAAGTACATCCCATAACCTACGAGGAGCAGCTGCAGCTAGATGCGCATGCGTTCACTCCCGGAAGCAGAAAGTCTGATGACTCATCAATATGCAAATTAAAATCGCCAAGAATTAAAATTTTCTCAAGCTTAATAACAGAAGATAAAAATTAAGAAAAATCATCTAAAAACGCACAGGTAGGTCCAGGAGGTCTGTAACTTAAAACACAGTAAAATGAATCAATGTTCCCAACCTTAGTCATTTGATGTTCAAAAGAGGTGAGAGGATCCGGCTTCATGGGCCTGCAGGAAAAGCAGTTCTTATAGATGAGCGCAAGTCCGCTTCCTCGTCTGGCAACCCGCGGGGTTCCAAATACGGAACAGTTTGTCGGGCACAGTTCATTCAAATTAATAAATTCCTGTTCCCGCTGCCAGGTCTCCGTCAAAAACATGAAGTCAAGTTTTTCTTCCTTGAATAAATCCTGGAGGACAAAAGCTTTATTTGCTATGGAGCGAGCATTTAGCAGGGCGATCCGTGTTGGTTTGACGCGCACAGCTGCAGGTGCGCTCTGGGCTAGCGGACATTGCGGTGACAAATAAACTCCGTCCACATATTTCTCCTGGCAGGAGACGGTTTGAAGGAATCGTTCACGCAGCGTGGGGAGCCGGGCACGACAAATTGGGAAGATCCGATCAGAGTGGCACAGGGTTGGAGATGCCCAGAATGGGAAAGACGCGCAGGACAGGGCCGGTTCGCAGATTGGTACCAGCCGGAGGCAGCGCTCATTTCCAGCAGAGCTGGACCCTCTCAGCCATGATATTTTCCCTCGTTGTTTCCTCATCCTGGTCTGGACACCAGCTCTGGATCCCTGCTTCCTTCTCTGGCCCCGGCGCTTTGACAGCAGCAGGTACTCGGGTGATGACGTGGCGCATTCAAAACACGGAGTGAAAAACTCTGCATACCTGGCCCAGGTAACGCAGGCATCCTCCATATAATCCTTTATGGAAAATAACGTGTGCCAATCATATTGATATTGCTTTACAGCGAAGACACAGTTGTTTGACAGGCTAGATCAGGGGTCTGCAACCTTTACAATCAAAGAGCCATTTCTGCCCTTTCGTTCACCAAATTAAACGTGTCCAGAGCCGCAAAACCTGCTAAAAGTGTCATATCAACTGGTGGTCCGTGGGCCATTCTGTTTGTTAGAGGGGGGTTTTCTGGCCAGTAGGTGTGAAATTATAAAACTAAAAACATCTAATGACTGTTAACGTTTATTGATTTTTTTACATTTTGAGACAAAAGAAAATATCGGATTCCATCCATCTTCCATTCATCCATCCACTGTCTTGTATTGTCTTGTATTTTGCCCCCAAAAAAAAAAAAACTAAAACAATGAACTGTGTACACAAATTAATTGTAGAGTACTGTATTTCTCGGACTATAAGACACACTTAAAATCCTTTAATTTTCTCAAAAATTGACAGTGAACCTTATAATCCATTATGTATTAATTCTGGTTGTGCTTACTGACCTCAAACCAATTTTATATGGTTATTGTGAATGAGTTGAATAAAGTTTGACTTATCTGAATGTTTTGTTTCGCTTAATGTGCCTTATAATGTGCCTTATAGTCCAAAAATATGGCAATTGACTATCCTACTTTGAAAAATAAAGCATAAAGTTAAAGTTAGTATAATTTACTTTGTGCATTAGTACTAGTATCCACATATTTACAAAGGAATTGACAGGAAAACTGCTAAAAATAATCTTTTTTTGTGGGTATAACATCCTACAAAATTCAGTTTTATGTTAGTTTAGTTCAAAGCTTGAAAGAGCCACTACAGAGTGACCAAAGAGCCACATGTGGCTCCAGAGCCACAGGTTGCAGACCCTTGGGCTAGATAAAACAAAATAAAATACTAAACAAATCACAAAAATGTGAGACAGACGAGACAGAGCAGAAGTCAAGCCGTACACAGGTGCCATCTTGCTTCTCCAAGTATATCCAAGTATATAAAAAAGTTAGTAAGATGATCCACAGCTGTTGCTCACTGGCACAACCCTGGACTCAGGAACATGCAGAGAACTGGAACCCTACAATTTTATCCCAATATGAATAAAGTTCAAGCATAATTTGAGTTTCCTTCTATCCTGGATTTTCACCAAAGCTAATTCTTGACAGTTTTCACTTATGCCACTGACAAACTGACTGTAAATAGAAGTCACAAAACATACTTCCAAAATCACTGCCATTAGAAATACTAATGCTAAGAATTTTTAAAAAAGTGTTTTGCTGGTAACTGGTGTTAGACACAAAATGTACCCTTGTCCCAGGACTTAATTTGTAAACTGATCAATGCCGCAGTGTAAATAGTGGGTGGCCCGGTGGAGGCGGATGAGGGGGGTGCTCGGGCTGATGCATAAAAGTCCATGCTCAATAATCCAGGTATAAAGTGGCCCATTAATAGCCAGACATGAGGTAAATGGGGCTATGGGCCACGCTGCTTGCCATATATACACACACACGCACGCACGCGCGCGCGCACACGCACACACACACACACACACACACACACACACACACACACACACACATAAATAAATAAAATAAACTATCACAGAACAGAAACCTTCTTTATTAGAATACTAAAGCTGCAACTGCGTCATAAATTCACTTGAACAGCTTGGGTGTGCAGGAGAGTGGACTTGTTTCTCCACTAAGAATAATGATATACAATTTTCCTTTTTTCTTGTTCTTTTGTCACTCATCTGTGGGGGTGCTCTGCTATGGCTCTATACATTTCTCTGAGTGTGTTTTCATATATAACAGTATTTAGTTTTAATTTGATTTTTCCATAGCTGACTCCAACATCCTTTTATTCTTCATAATATATTCATCTATTTGCTTTTATAGACATCGGTTAAGGGCTATTGAAGGTGAATATTATTTCTGTACAAAATGAATATACGGTAATTGCTAATAATTTATTTTTCAGAGTAAAGCATATACTTCTCTGTATATAAATTACAGTTTATGTCAGGGCTATTCAACTCTGTTGCTCAGGCGGGCATGTTTACTAAAAAAAATAGCAGTTCAGAGCCTGAACATTTGATGATTTTTTTTTTTTTTCGATGAATGCAATTTAAAATTGTACTTTTAAAAAACTGACCTCATTGGGAGGAGGACTGAGTTATTATTTATCTGTATCTTAGATAATTTATATACAAGGATCAATTTGATTTTAAAAAGTTTCTCTTGCAGGTTTATTCTATTTTAAATCTACTTTAATTTCAAATGGATTGTATGGTGGACATGAGCTCACCCATGAGCCAGATGTGGTCCAGGCCAGATGTGGTCCCAGACTGCTACAGGGAACCCCCGACCTACGTACGAGTTTGGGACCTAAGAACCGTTCGCAGCTCGATCCGTTCGTAGGTAGGGGGTGAAAATTATATTTAAAAAAAAAAATTATTCATTCATTCATTCATTCAACCTTTATTTATCATGCTAACGGAGCGCGCGCACACATTTAAGCATGTAAAGTAGTGTACTGTAATGTTAAACATTGCTATTCACATTTACAGAATAAATAAAAATATATTTTCTTACTTTGAGATGGTCAAAGCCGACATCTTAGGTTGCCATGCGTTGATTGTTGTCGGGCCTAGCAGCCCCGCCGGCCGGCCAGTGAACCACCGCAGCCGCTCCAGACCTGTGTTAGCTAGCTGGCTAGCTTCTGCTAGCCAAGCCATGAGCTGGTGTTGGAGCGGCGGCGCGATCAATCTGCAGCTTCTGCTGCTGCCTTAGACATCCACAAAGTTCACAGAGACGTTTCCAGCTCGTAATTAATCCATATGAAGCCATCCTGGTCACCAGTCTTCGGCCGGCTACCGTGTTAGCTCCCGTGTTAGCTTCTGGAGCTAGCCAGGCCAGAGCCAGGCCGGAGGTGTAGCCAGGCCGGCCGGAGGTGTTCCCGCGGCGGCCTGGCACGATCTGCGATAAATCCGCTGCTGCCTTAGACATCCACAAAGTTCACAGAGACGTTTCCAGCTCGTAATTAATCCATATGAAGCCATCCTGGTCACCAGTCTTCGGGCCGACTCCCGGCAGCTAACCTAAGATGGCGTCCGGTGTTCTACATGAATTTGTGACCGGAGACCCCAGTGACTGAACCTAAAACGCCGTCCGGTGTTCTACATTAATTTGTGACCGTGTAAACTGAAGACCTACTTCCTGTTTCCCAAGATTGCTCAAAAATGATCAGAAATGATCTTTTTTATCATAATTATTATTTATAAAGCCTTTAAAACAACCAGAGCTGCAACAAAGTGATGTACACATGAAATTAAGAACATTTAAACACAAAAAAAAAAAAAAATTTTTTTTTTTTTAAATTCATATTTTTATTAAATATGATATGTTCGTAGGTCCCGTGGTTCGCAGGTCGATGGGGTCGTAGGTTACCTGTAATTGACTAACTCTGGTTTATGTTGTAAGGTTTGTAAATGTGACCATTTGAAATACAAATGTGTCACGGTTTTACTCAGGGAGCATGAAAACCCAGTGGTGCAGACGGAAATGCAGGAGGCAGGCGGTTGTAAAAGTAATACTTTTAATAACACAAATAAACTAGGCTGTCGTGGCAGCAATACTCACAGGAGAGGAGCTGTGGCGAGAGACATGAGGGTTTACCAGATTACACCAGACTATGCACCGACAATGAAATGAGACACAGACAGGGCTTATATACACACAACTATGACGAGACATGATCACAGACACCTGGGGACAATCAACGGAGACACTCAACTAGGGACACAGAGCAGGACCGGAAAACTAACCTAAAACACGAAAGTTAACTGGTAAAACTAAGAGTGAAAACATGAGACTAAACTGGAAGGGAAACTAATAAACTAACTGACTACAGGATGACAACTAAGAGTGAATAAACATGAGACTAAACTGGAAACCTTAAAACTAACTGACTAACAGAGGGGGACGAAGGGAGCCAATCCTGACAGTACCCCCCCTCAAAGACGCCCCCTGGCGTCCCCGAAGAACACCCCCAAAAAACAAGGCGGGTAGAGGGAGGCACCGCAGGAACGACGGGCACGAAAAAACACAAAGACAGGGGACATAACCCTAAGACACAGAACACAAGACACAGAACGCAAAAACGTCCAGGCGGGCAACGGCCCGTCCACCAGGTAGGTCAGGCGGTCGGCCAGGGCATCGCCCCGCAGGCAGGAGCCGGTCAGGCGGACGGCCGGGATGTCGCCCCCCAGGACAGAGCCGGTCAGGCGGTCGGCCGGGACGTCGCCCCCCAGGACAGAGCCGGTCAGGCGGTCGGCCGGGACGTCGCCCCTCAGGACAGAGCCGGTCAGGCGGTCGGCCGGGACGCCGCCCCTCAGGTAGGAGTTGGTCGGGCGGGCGGCCAGTCAGGCGGGCAGCAGGAAGGCAGCCCATCACCAGGAGCCTCCGTCGGTGACGAGGCCACAGGAAAGTCGAAGATGAGGGTAGGACCCCCCAGGGTCCACCCAAAACAGGAGCATCCTCATGCGGCGTTGTGACGCCCAGCCACAAGACGTCAATGGGCGTAGAGACGGGAGACGAGACGTCGTGGGAACCATCAAGTGTCAAGAGATCGTGGGAACCATCGAGCGTCGAGACGTCGGCAGGTGTAGAGACATCGGGCGTTGACGCGTCCCGAACGACCATTGGCACGGGGACGTCGTCGGGGACGTCTGGCAAAGAGACGGAGACGAGAGTCGAGGGGTCATCAAGCGTCAAGACCATGAACCTCGAGACGATGTCATCGAGTAACGAGGCGTCTGTGGCGTTGGGACCCTCTGGAGACATCGAGAGACCCTCTGGAGACGAGACCTCATGGGAGGTGACCACCAAGCCTCCCTCGGCACAGGTAACTGACGGGGATCCCTCCTGGGACCCCTCGGCACAGGGAACTGGAGGGGGTCCCTCCTGGGACCCCCGGGCACAAGGAACTGGAGGGGGTCTCTCCTGGGACCCCTCGGCACAAGGAACTGGAGGGGGTCTCTCCTGGGACCCCTCGGCACAAGGAACTGGAGGGGGTCTCTCCTGGGACCCCTCGGCACAAGGAACTGGAGGGGGTCTCTCCTGGGACCCCTCGGCACAAGGAACTGGAGGGGGTCTCTCCTGGGACCCCTCGGCACAAGGAACTGGAGGGGGTCTCTCCTGGGACCCCTCGGCACAAGGAACTGGAGGGGGTCTCTCCTGGGACCCCTCGGCACAAGGAACTGGAGGGGGTCTCTCCTGAGACCCCTCGGCACAAGGAACTGGAGGGGGTCTCTCCTGAGACCCCTCGGCACAAGGAACTGGAGGGGGTCCCTCCTGGGACCCCTCGGCACAAGGAACTGGAGGGGGTCTCTCCTGAGACCCCTCGGCACAAGGAACTGGAGGGGGTCTCTCCTGAGACCCCTCGACACAAGGAACTGGAGGGGGTCCCTCCTGGGACCCCTCGGCACAAGGAACTGGAGGGGGTCCCTCCTGGGACCCCTCGGGACCCTCCGAAGACGTGGACCCCTCGGGACCCTCCGAAGACGTGGACCCCTCGGGACCCTCCGAAGACGTGGACCCCTCGGGACCCTCCGAAGACGTGGACCCCTCGGGACCCTCCGAAGACGTGGACCCCTCGGGACCCTCCGAAGACGTCGAGGCGTCGGCGGCGCTGGGACCCTCAGGAGACGTCGAGGCGTCGGCGGCGCTGGGACCCTCAGGAGACGTAGAGGCGTCGGCGGCGCTGGGACCCTCCGGAGACGTAGAGGCGTCGGCGGCGCTGGGACCCTCCGGAGACGTAGAGGCGTCGGCGGCGCTGGGACCCTCCGGAGACGTAGAGGCGTCGGCGGCGCTGGGACCCTCCGGAGACGTAGAGGCGTCGCATGCGCCGGGACCCTCAGGAGACGTAGAGGCGTCGCAGGCACTGGGACCCTCTGCAGGCGTAGAGGCGTCGGGACCCTCTGCAGGCGTAGAGGCGTCGGGACCCTCTGCAGGCGTAGAGGCGTCGGGACCCTCTGCAGGCGTAGAGGCGTCGGGACCCTCTGCAGGCGTAGAGGCGTCGGGACCCTCTGCAGGCGTAGAGGCGTCGGGACCCTCTGCAGGCGTAGAGGCGTCGGGACCCTCTGCAGGCGTAGAGGCGTCGGGACCCTCTGCAGGCGTAGAGGCGTCGGGACCCTCTGCAGGCGTAGAGGCGTCGGGACCCTCTGCAGGCGTAGAGGCGTCGGGACCCTCTGCAGGCGTAGAGGCGTCGGGACCCTCTGCAGGCGTAGAGGCGTCGGGACCCTCTGCAGGCGTAGAGGCGTCGGGACCCTCTGCAGCTGGAAGCAGGGCAGCAGCGTCCCCTGGAGTCGGGGACAGGGCAGCGCCCTCTGGAGCCGGAGACGGCGGGGCAGCGCCCCCTGGAGCCGGAGACGGCGGGGCAGCGCCCCCTGGAGCCGGAGACGGCGGGGCAGCGCCCCCTGGAGCCGGAGACGGCGGGGCAGCGCCCCCTGGAGCCGGAGACGGCGGGGCAGCGCCCCCTGGAGCCGGAGACGGCGGGGCAGCGCCCCCTGGAGCCGGAGACGGCGGGGTAGCGCCCCCTGGAGCCGGAGACGGCGGGGCAGCGCCCCCTGGAGCCGGAGACGGCGGGGCCACTGGCCAGCAGGGAGCGTGGGAGGTGTCCTCCTGGACCCTCCCGAGACTGGAACCGTGGGACGAGTCCTCCTGGACCCTCCCGAGACAGGAACCGTGGGACGAGTCCTCCTGGACCCTCCCGAGACAGGAACCGTGGGACGAGTCCTCCTGGACCCTCCCGAGACAGGAACCGTGGGACGAGTCCTCCTGGACCCTCCCGAGACAGGAACCGTGGGAGGTGTCCTCCTGGACCCTCCCGAGACATGCCGGAGCTGCAGGCGTTGAACCAGCCGACGAACCGGGCGAGGAGACTGCAGTAGCCGAAGCATCAGGAGCATGAACAAGAGCTGAAGAGTCTGTTAGCCCTCTCTGTCTTCGATCTTTGCCACGGCGGCGACGGCGCAGTCCAGAACCACCTGACTGGGAACCCCTCCTGGACTCAGGACCCTCCAAAGTACAGGTGAAGTGAGGGGCATCTACCCGGACCCCCTCAGAGTAGGACTCTACAGGAACTGGAAGGTCTGCTGCTTCAGGGCTTGCTGCTGCTGAAGGGTCAGGGCTGACTGCTGCTGCTGAAGGGTCAGGAAGCAGAAAACTGGTGGTTGTTGCAGGCTGCTGCCTGACTGTGTTGTTAACAGTAGTTTTCATAACAGGGACCGGTTCAGAACATAGGCTGGAGACAACTGGGGTTGATGGAAGAACCGGCTCCGAGGTGGATAATTTTAGAGTCCTTATTCCAAGTAAAAATTGTTCATATTCAGGGAGCTGGGTCACACCGGGTTGGGATAATATGAACTTCTCAGCGAGGGAAAGCACAAAATCAAAACAGTCCGGGTTATTTTTAGCTGAGGTGATTAAACTTTGTAAAGTCCGGTTTATTTGTATGATTTCTTTGGACTGAAGCTGGTGTGTGTTTGATTTAGACAAAGGAGCGTCTCTGGGTGGGGGCGTAGTGTCAAGTGTATTCATCACCCCTGACGGCTCACCTAGGGTGACCTCTGCTGGAGAGACTGAATGGTGTTCAGTTGACTGACCTGTGTGCTGGCCCCCCCTCATCAGGTCACTTGATGAACGGGGAGATGAGCGAGCGGCATGAAGACCCGCCCCCGTGGAGTCGCTGCGACCAGGTTCACCGAACCGAGCAGGAAACGCTGCGAGCGACGGTGGGGCGTCTGTGTCCACCCTCACCGGGAACCTAGGAGGTGAGGCCATGGAACGCGCCCCCACCGGAGCGCTGGAGTCGTGCCCAAAATGCTCGGACTCGCTGGACCGAGCCCGATCAGCAGACAAAGATGGAGGCGCCGGTGAACACTTCCGGGTCATCTTTCTACCGCTTCTACGGCGGCGCTGAGACTGGGGGAAAAGAGGAAAACACAGGTCGTCGTCATTGTCCTCCCCTGAGGTCCAGCCGGAGACAACGAGTGGACCTGGAGGGAGAGCCGAACTGGAGCAGGACGTCAGGTGGTCCTCGTGGAGCCAAAATCCACCACACCGGAAAACGACCTCGTCCCGCTGCGTGGAGTCGAGCAAACAGGTAGGCGACCCGTTCCGTCCGCTGGGCTTTTTGTATGGTCGGTGCATAATGTCACGGTTTTACTCAGGGAGCATGAAAACCCAGTGGTGCAGACGGAAATGCAGGAGGCAGGCGGTTGTAAAAGTAATACTTTTAATAACACAAATAAACTAGGCTGTCGTGGCAGCAATACTCACAGGAGAGGAGCTGTGGCGAGAGACATGAGGGTTTACCAGATTACACCAGACTATGCACCGACAATGAAATGAGACACAGACAGGGCTTATATACACACAACTATGACGAGACATGATCACAGACACCTGGGGACAATCAACGGAGACACTCAACTAGGGACACAGAGCAGGACCGGAAAACTAACCTAAAACACGAAAGTTAACTGGTAAAACTAAGAGTGAAAACATGAGACTAAACTGGAAGGGAAACTAATAAACTAACTGACTACAGGATGACAACTAAGAGTGAATAAACATGAGACTAAACTGGAAACCTTAAAACTAACTGACTAACAGAGGGGGACGAAGGGAGCCAATCCTGACAAAATGATGTGACATATTTTATATGGAACATATAAATAATTGTATATATAATTTTGTAGATTAAAATTAAAAATAGATAAATAAATAAAAATCCAGCTTGATTAAAAATCACTCTGATTGTCCTCCATCTTGTTGACTACTATATTGTGATTATATTACTCTAATATGTAGCCAATTGTGAGAAAAAGAAGTTAAGATCCTTTGAATTGTGATTCTGCGAATAAGCAATAATTATCTTACCTGCTACAGGTAACTCTTTGAATAAACACAGTTTGGACAATACAGATTTTTCAGATCTTTTATGTAAAACTCTCAACGCACTTCAAAAATAACTGCCTTTGGAGGTGGTTGAGATCCATTTTCTGTGTGTATATGTGTGTGTGTGTGTGTGTGTGTGTGTATTTGTGTGTATTAGCCATTGGAGTCACCCCAGGTCAAAATTTTCATCAGAGCAAATTAACATTAGCCAACATAAAATTGACAGTAACTCAGCTAGCTTTAACGATGTTGAGCTAAAATTGAAGTGATTGTAGCTGAGAGTCATTCTCAACCTTTGTTCAGAGCGCTAACACATCTCACACAATATCACAAGGCTTGACCAGAACCAGAACAGAACTCTGTGCCCTCTCAGTGTAGAGTAAATTTAGTTTGAATATCTAACAAAACAAGTAGTATGCAGATGTCACCTCCACTGAGGGATCTGAATAGTGAATGTTTGTAGTTTTCAAGATTAGTTTTTTGGAATTAAACAGGGAATGCAGGTCCACCTTAATGTATTTGGTGTATGATATTCAAGTGGGTAGAAGAATAAAATTAGTTTTTCTTGTACAAGGTGGTTCAGAGTGACAGTTCCTAGCAAGTGGGGGAAATAATTACTATATACTTTTTTTAATCCACTTTAAGGCACAATGGCACGGGCCCAGGGGTAACCAATGGTGACCTTGGCCACCATATCAATCTTTGGCCACCGCAAATAACTTGAGATAGCTATACTTTAAGGCAATATACAATCTAGAAACCTTCTTCAAATTATCGGGGTGGCCAATTTAACACCCCCCACCACATACACACACATATGGCAATCTTGGATCTTGATGTGGCAACCCTGTATGCAGTTATGCTCACAGCACAGACAGAGGGACGGATTGAGAGTTTTTCCAATTCTCACTCTTTGCTTTGAAACAGGGACAAAAAACAGCAGGAGATGTGCACATCTGGACTTTCAACAGTAAAAACAATAGATCTGTTGTTCATTGGTTAATGACAGATACCTCATCAGGTGTCGCTCTCTCAGGTGGTTTCAAAATATACCTGTTAAAAATGAGCATCTTGGTAAACGCATCCCAAATCTGTTATTACACACAAAGACAAACCTAAAAATGTCTTTACATTTGCTACATCTGAATTATCAGTGCCGAAGAATGTCCGTGACTTCCTGATCAGCGTTGAGCATGAAGCGAACACATGAATATTTCAGACAAGACTGTCTGCTGATTCATAAACACAATAAATGACAGACAACTTGTGCAGTCCATAAATACGCTTGAATGCTTTTAATGGCACAGCAGGAGACAGAAAGTAATTTCACTGCTTGTATTCTTGCAAATTTCAATGTAATGCTCCCCAGCGCCATCAATATTAACAATTATGAAAGCCATCAAACGGGCCTCCAAATTCAATCAATAGCTCTTATATTAGACTTTCAGGAAATGCACTGCAGGCAGGAGATATATTTTACTGGGTTATTCGGGAAGGATTAAGATTTGTAGCTAGTGTGGAGCACAGTAAAAGTTACTCGTCTCGCCCAGCTTGTACAAATATTTTGTGTGCACAGTAATATAGTTCCATAAAACCGTCTTAAGTTCGATAAAACACAAGCTTGTTCATTTGAAAAATGCTCGTAATTTCACATTTAAATACATAAAAAAGTGGTTCAGAGCAGATACATGTGCATTTCTGTGAATACCATAAAGTAGAGACAGTTTCTGCACAATCCTTCACAGAACTCGGAGCGTCTGTGAAGTTTTAACTGCCGAACAGACGAGGGGAAAAGAAGCTGCAGGGAAGAATTATATCTGGAGATCTTTAATTTCAGTCTTGGGCTTCAAAGGCCTGCAATGAGAAAATGAGAGAGCTGGTGAGTGACCAGTG
>JBBPBX010059162.1:3724-21864 GCA_038048925.1 Garcialebias charrua | reverse complement strand
GCTTTACAATACCAGCCATCCACCCATTCATACACACATTCATACACCGGTAGCGGCAGACTGCCATGCAAGGCGCCTTTCCAGTCCTATTGGGAGCAACTTGGGGTTAAGTGTTTTGCCCAGGGACACAACGACACATGGTGTGGGGAACCGGGATTCAAACCTCCAACCTTCCGATTGGGGGACGACTGCCATTACCACTACGCCACGGCCGCGTAAAGTAAATGAAAAAAAAAAAGTAAAGTTCCCTCGTAAAGTAAATGGTGCACTTTAAGTGTTTATATTTATTTATTTGGATATGTGTATTTTTCATCTTTTAAATTTAATTGGATGATTTCTGATCCTTTACATCTTTCTTCCCCAAGGAAAAGTAATAGAGCAAGATCATAGTAACAGCATTGAATGCATTCACATGTTATCTACATTCTAATCTGTATTTCTAAGTGGCCCACATAAAGCTATTTTCTTCTTGAGGCCTAATTGTACATGTGCCATGGCTTGGTTACAATAAGCCAATAAGAGAGAAGGTCATGAAGCACAAACTAGGATATGAAGACTCTTCACTGCATTGAGCCCATAATGTAACTGTTACTGTATTTGCCATTGTTAATGTTAATTCTGAACCTAATGTACATTTTTAATCTAGCTATTTTCATGTAACACAACCTTTTTTATTGATGTTTCAGATTATGATCACCTACGACAGTCACTGTAAGAGGTCACTGACATGCCAATCTGACATGGCTGGGATTGTGGAAAATTTGGCAAAGCAGAAGTTTGCCACAGCAGCCAATCTGATATCAAGACATAAAGAATTGATGGACCATTTACAAGCCAGTGTTTTGGAGAATGTGGAGGCTGACTGTGTGGCCCTCTGTAACAAGGCAAACAATTTCATGCTGTGGAGAGCAAGTGGTCTGGACCTGCAAACATTTTCCTTTCAAGCGTTGCATGATGACCTGAAGCGGCTGTCCCCTTTCTTGTTCAGCATCATCTCCAAAGTTGCTAACAACTCTCTACCTCACATTTGTGCTGCAGCCTCGGTAGCCTTACGGGGAAGAGAACACTGTTTATCCGCCCTTGCATACTATGTGAATTCGGTGTTGCTCTATGGTGGAGCAAAAAAGGCAGCTTTCCAGCGACTGGCCAAGTTGGGCATCTGCACAACACACTCCAATGCAGTTGGAAAACAAAAAGAAATGGCCCAGTACTGCATGCGCCCGGTGATGTGTTTAAAAAAGGACTTGGAGTCATTCCACAAAAAGCAAAGCAAAGACCAGTTGTCATCAGGTTAGTTTGTGTAACCCATTTCTTATGTTAAATTTATGTAAAACTTTGTGTTAGACTTTTTAATTTTTTTATCCAAATGTAATTTTAACTTGAGTCATTTTGTTTTCCCTGAAGACATGGCACAAAGCTCCACCACAGAGACAACTGGGAAGTCTGCAAAGGAGTTTGATGCACTGGACGTCTTCTCATTTAGTACTCTGACTGACGAAGAGATGGCTGATTTGGGTGTAGCTCCATTGGCTGCCCCAGTACATCCAGCATCTAGTGCACCTTGTACATATTCAATCATATTTGACAATCTGGACTTTTACATTCAGACTCATCATCAGTCTATCACTCAAACCAACAAGTCTATACACTGGGTACACCACATGTGTGTCATCAACAGAGTGAACTCACTGCACATGGACAATGTGAAACCGGCAAATTCTTTGGTCGATAACGATCTTGGGCAGTCTCTTCCTGGACCAGATGTTCAAGCTAATATGCGCCGGGAATTTGTTGTGTTGGGAAGCCGTATCCTGACAACTTATCTTGATGCATTCAAGCAACTCTCAAATGTAGTTGTGCACCACATCCCTCACCAGTTCTCTGAAGAAATGTCTCGTCCTTCAACACATGTATGTTATAACTCATTATCGGATCAAAATAATCAAATCATGGACTATATTGAAAATATGAAAGTTAAATGAAATGCATGCTGGATTGAGTCAAGTAATTATTATGCACACTAACATTTATTTTTATTTTTCAATTCATATTTATAGTACCCACTAGGACTTTTATTCAAGGATGAGACTCGCACCGCTGACTTAGTGGATGTTCTCCAGCATCTTCAGAGGGAGTAAGTAACAAGCAAGATTATTAATTGTTTATTCATTTTTACAAACATAGGTTTCATTTATATTAATAATTATTTCACTAACTACATTTCAATGTATTTTATATCAATGCTTTTCCTCCCCGATTACTCTAAACACATGTAAGAGACACATTACAGTGTTTCAATTGATAATCAAATACAATTACTTCTTCAGATATGTTCCAAAGTGCCCCGATGGAATTCAGAAGATTTTGGTTGGGGGTGACAGACTGACTGAAGGCAATTGCCGGAATGTCCAGTTGGCCTTTTCTGAAGGAGAGACAGAGGATGAACGTCTAGAGGGCCTTGTTTTCAAGTTTGAAGACTGGCACGCCATCCGTAATCTCTTTGAGGTTTGTGAGCATTTCGTTCAATACAAGCTCACTCATGCCATATATTCATGTTTATGAAACCCACTGTGTTTTAGATAAATGATGGTGTCTGATAATTGTCCTACTGAATGTTTTATATGTGTTGTTATATGCATTACAGATATATCATCAGATCTTTTTTAATGAAAAATCTGCAAAAGACCACAGCACAGTCCTTGCCAACATGAATCTGTTGAGGTAAAAGTGAAATACTTAAAAAGATAAAAGTAATTTGTTCACATTCAATCCAGTTTATATTTGTTATGCTAAATTGTCTCTGTTTTTACATGTTTTTAAAGGAGTCTATCCTTTAAGATGATCTTCATCAACCATGAATTTGGTGTGGATGTATGAACTGTGTGCGTGTGTCCAAGAAAGCAAAGCCACCATGAATTCGGCTGCTTTCCATCGGGGCTGTATGGGTAAAGGTTTTAGACCACTAGCTATTGGAACTAATAACAATCTAACACTATAATAAATTTGTGCAATTTCATAGCTGGAAAATGTTGAAGGATATTAAAATCTAGAATTAATTTACACAAATCACAGAAGTCACCATTTTGAAAATTAATAAAATTGATTCTCAGTTTTAAAGTGATGAATTTTTATCCATAGCAATTGTTTTAATATGTTAAAATGTTACAGATGGGATTTCCATAACTGATTTTTAATTTATAGGTGCACCAATGCTAAAAAAGGTCCGCACACTTCATACAATGCCTACAAACACTTTGTGAAGATTGATACAACAGCACTATTCCTGGCAGCAGCTATGGAATATTTCCATTTGGATGATGTCACAGGTTTGTATCTGTTTAAGTCAGAGTCAGAGTCAGAGTCAGAGAGTCTTTATTGTCATTTGCACCGCATGTGGTACATGTGATGAAAACGAGATTATGTACACAGGTCCCAGTTACATCCAACAACAAATGAAAGAGAAAAACAGTAATAACATCGAGAACTAACTAAGAAAAACATCAACTAGTAATACACTAAGCCTAATATAGTGGGAATAAACAGCAGCACGAACATGAGTTTGTATGAGCAGATGGTCACAGATGAACACAGATGAACACAGCAACAAGAAAACAGATCAGCATCAGTATGATGTGATATTTTGCAGTGTTTATTTTAATTTTATTTTTATTTATTCATGAGTCTAACAGCCTCAGGGTAGAAGCTGTTCCTCAGTCTAGTGGTTCTACACTTGATGCTCCTCAACCTCCGTCCTGAGGGGAGTGGGGCAAAGAGTGAGTGTGCTGGATGAGTGAGGTCTTTCATGATACAGGTGGCTCTTTTCCTGCATCTAGAGGTGTAAATGTCTGTGATGGTGGGGAGACTGACTCCAACAGACTTCTGTGCAGCCTTCACCACTCTCTGCAGAGCTTTCCTCTCTTCAACTGTGCAGCCTCCATGCCACACGTTGATGCTGGAGCACAGGATGCTCTCCACTGCACACCTGTAGAAGGAGGTGAGAACTGGGCTGCTCAGACCAGCTCGTCTCAGCCGTCTGAGGAAGTAGAGTCTCTGATGACCTTTCTTGATCAGGCTGGTGGTGTTGTTGCTCCAGCTGAGGTTATCATTCATGTGTACACCCAAGTATTTGTAGCTGGAGACCACTTCCACTGCAGACCCGCCTATTATCAATGGGGCATGGGTGTGTTTGTTCCTTCTGAAGTCCACAATCATCTCCTTTGTCTTCTTCACATTCATGTGAAGATTATTCTCTTTGCACCAGCTCTCCAGGTGTTTCACCTCCTGTCTGTAGCTGGACTCATCATTGTTTGTGATGCATCCCACCACCGCTGTATCATCTGCAAACTTAACAATATGACAGCCTGGAAGTGTGGCTGTACAATCATATGTGAGCAGAGTGAACAGAGCAACTGTGTTTATGTATGACATCATTGTCGTTGATACACCGTCGTAAGGAATGCATTTAAAAATATAATTTCCTTTTACAGCCACTACTGATGTAGTACCAGAACATGTCCTGCAGGGGTCTGAAGAGCAGAAAAGAACCTGGCTCCATGACTCTGTGGCAGAAGTTGTTGACACATTTCTGACATCAGCAGATACACTTGAGCTGTCAGCTGCAGTGACTGATGCAGCAAGTGCACCACAACACACTGGAAAGGAGAAGCTTCCTTGCCGTCAGCCTGGTTGTACTAGAGTGTACATCAACAAAAAGAGCAGAGAGAACCATGAAAACAAAGTTCACCATCTTGTCATGCCATCTGTGCCACCTGCTGAGACTGCTTCCTTTAGTGTGACAGACCACAAAAAGCAACATACTGAGGCCAGGCTTTTCTTTGGATTTCTGCTATGGGACATGTTGGATGCAGTAAAAGAGGGAGATGGGGAGCGTTTGATTAGGCTTTATAAGGTGGCACTGCTTATCTTCAAAGCTTACAGGCACACTAAATATGCCTATAGCACTTTACTATTAACAATCCAAGTCAATGCCACTTTGTCCCCTCTGGTTGCACATGATGTAATTTGGAACAGATTCTGGAATGGCAGGGGGGGCAAAGGAAAAAACATTCCACTGGATCTGCACCTTGAGCATCTCAATAACTTCCTAAAATCATTTCTGAGGAACAAAGGCACCAATCTGACAAATGACACAGCTGACAGGGTTAGCAGGTCTGTTGGTGTTTTAAAAACCATGATGGAAACAGCAGACAGAGAGCTGCAGTTATCCCGGCCTGTTGGCACCCACCATGCAGCTGATATGACAAATGACATTTTAACCTTGTTGCAGGTGTTCAGGAAGACTGAAGTCTTCAAATACCAACCAGGAAGACACTTCCTTGCATTCCCCGACTTCAACCGCAACATTCTGTACAGGCTAAATTACGAGGACTTATGTCAGTGGATGCGTGCAAAGCTCAAAGAGTGGAGGGCTGCACCACTTTAATATGTATCTTGTGTTTGTAATGGTACAAGCCTAAAGTAAAATCATATGTGTACTTGGACTAGGGGTTAATTTTGCATGTACAGTAAATTCATATTTTACGTCATTGAGATTATATTAATTTCTGTGCAGTAATTACCCTTACAAACAAAAATGTTGCTAAACGTGTTCAGTTTCTTTCATGGCCCTGCTACACATCTTGTTGGAAAACATGCGTGATACCGTTCCTGTACACATTACAATGCAGTAACAATGTTATTACTTAAACCCTATCTCTGAAGGTTACTTTTTTAGATTCAAATCCAAAAAAATGTGAATCATATTGCCACTTTATTTTACTGTCTATACAATTACAATACTTTATTAATACTGCCTTTACACTGTGTATTTTTTGTTGTGCATTTTTATTATTTCTAAATTTTTGAAAGTTTTTACTGTTACATTGCACTGATAGTTCTCATACTGAAAAGATCTTGTTGCTACTGTGTAGCCTCTTTACCATTAGCCTGTGAAGGACAAGGGTCTGGTTTTAACCAGGCTACTTTACCATGTACCTCATATTATTTATGCACTGACAATGTAACTTTTTTGCGTCATGGTTACTTTAGCATCCTTCTCCCAACTCGACAATCATTTGCATACCTCACAATACTGTACAGTACTCTGAAACGAAGCAATGTAACAGTTGGCCTAAATTTGTCAAAAATAGGTTCATTTGTTGATGTTTCAGTTACAGTGACCATCTCAAAGCTACTGTCAAGTTTGGTATTTGTTGTGTAACTAGATCAGTATGAACAAGAGTATTTTTTACTGTATAGATGCTATGGTATACTTTTATTTTCTTATGCTTATTAATAAAGTAATATTTTTAATTATATTTCTGTTATTTTTACTGCTGTCATTACACAATTTTCAGAAGTATAATCTTAATTTTTTTTTGTCTTATTCCAAAATGAAGTTACAGACTTATTTTTTAAATATCAAGTAGCACATTTATTAACAGTCTTGTTAAGGTAATTGACAATAAAGAAATTCAGACAATATGTACAAATGTGTACCATCATGAGTACACACAGAACTAAAAACAGTAATCCCAACAATTTACAGCTCTGACTCGGAGCTAGTGGCATGGCTCCTGGATGCATCATCATCATCATCATCATCATCATCATCATCATCATCATCATCATCATCATCATCATCATCATCATCATCAGCTTTGTCGAAGTAATTACCATAATACAAATCTGGCTCAATGAAATTCCCTCCCGAATCAGACTGATGATCAACATCAACATCTCCAAACACATCACAAATGATAAGAAATATTTCTTTAGCATGGTCTAAAGAGAATACAGGAAGATTGTCAATTATGTATGACAGGTCAAATATATATTGACAATGATTCAACACAGAGTCCACCAGTTGTTGACTGAAACCAGTGCATGCTTCATGTGAGGTGAAGAGTCTATTTGATGGAGTGATTAGACTGGCCCTGTAACCATTGAGCAAATCTGCAATCAAAGACCTGTCCTCTGCTGTCACATTCCTAGGTGTGCAAATAGCATTTTTTTTCTGAATCTGTTCATAATCTGGGGTGGGTTCAGTGCATGTGCTGGATGAACAAGAGCAGATAGTGTGACAGTAGGTGCAACAGCAATGACCTGGTTCTAAATGGCTGGCTTCAGTTTCAAAATGTGAATACAGCTCTTCTCTAAAACATGTGGTTTTGCCTACCGTCAGCAGCTGCTTTACCTCTTCCTCCACCTTAAATAAATGTCCTGTGTTGTATATGATGGCATGAGATGGCTGACCATTTCTTCCAGCCCTGCCCACCTGTTGTATTATGGACTCTAATGGCCCTTTTCCACCGGTCGGCTCGGGTCGGATGTTACGTCATATGTGCGTCGCAGAGACCCCCTTTCATCCTTTTCCACCGGATATTCCGTGCTAAGCCGCGCGAGATTTCCTGAGATTTTCGGGCTGGTTTCAGAGGGGTACTGAGGCGAGCTCACCCGCTCTGGAAGGAGGAAGGAGGAGACTCGAGCAGTTTTCACGGAAGCGAGGGACGCGATCACTGCAGGACTTTACATGATAAACACGGTAAAAACAATTATTATTTTTTAAATTTATAGCAAAGATGGGTCTTCAGCTGAACGTGTCCTTAATAAAATCACGTACTGCTCAAAACTGCAGGATTTTAAAAAATAGGTTCGCCACGAGCAACACGCGGCGCGCGGGCGGCTTTATGTCTTTAAATGTAGCTCAATGAACAGATATAAAATATATTTCATAGCTGACTTTATAGTACGAGGGCTCCTGAGCTTAACCACGCTTTAATATTGTCACGTAGTGGTCAAATATGCTGCATTTAAAGTAGTTTCGCTTTGACTTTTTCCAAAACCTGTGCTTGCACAACGAAAATAAATTATAAAAATTCGAATTTTATTTCAAATAACTCCAACAGGATACATTTAGTATATGAACATGTTGTGATCACACTAGATTTTTTTGAAAAATATCAGCTATGTGGTTTTTGATAGAATTGATAATATGTGATACAAAGTAGAAGGGAGAAAATTAATGGACGTAGCTTGACACATTTATGTCTATAAAACATTGAATTTTATTTCAAATAACTCCAACAGGATACATTTAGTATATGAACATGTTGTGATCACACTGTGTTGTTTAAAAAAAAAAAAAACAGTTTCTGGACTAAATTAATCACATTTTTCTTTTACAGTCAACAGAAGAAAATCGCCAGAATTCAACAACCTGTGTCATCTTCTGGAGGAAGACGTGAGACACCAGATGGAAATTTGTTACTTCTGTTTGTCACTTCAAACTTTTCCTATTAAACGTTATATTTTCTTAAGTGGTGTCCTCGAACATTCAATTTCCTAAACTTATTTTATAATGTGAAGTGTGTATTGTGTTTAAATCCATACTGGAAGTTAAGAGAACTTTCCATTTGCATTTGACCTTTAAAGAATCATAAGATAAAGATTATTAGAATCTGCTCAACTGTTATTACGTTATAAATTATTTGGTTCTAGGATGAAGTCATACAAAAAAAGTCAAAAATTAAAAGTGGCCAAAGTCCTTTGGACAGTTTAAAGTTAAAGAATTCACAGACCATCCATCTACCATCTACCACCCAGCAGCAACTTTACCAGGGAAACTCTGGCAGTTTCAAAGATCACAGTGTGATGTTTTAAATCAACTTTATTTATAAAGCACATTTTAAAAACCACAGGGTCAACCAAAGTGCTGTACAATAACATAAAAGACAAGTTAATTAAAAACTATAAAAAGCATACAAAAATAAATACATATACCAGTCTTACTGCAGGTGTGTTAACATGCCATAAAAGATAAGATCACGTGTTAAAAGCCAAGGAATAAATGTGTGTTTTTAAATAAGATTTAAAAAGTTTTGAGGACTGTCAGCAGCAACTGCTCAGCTGATCTGAGATCGGGGAGGGCAGGAAGGTTGAAGCAGCTCAGATAAATATGGTTTTGCAACTTTATCAAGCACCTTGTGCATAACTAAATAATAAAATATGCTTTAATACATCTTTATTGTAAAAATACTAAATTGGAAAATACATGGGTTTAAAGAAGGCAACAAGGTAGGATTATGAATTGGGTTTAAAGATTACAGCTCATGAGGTACTCATTATAGCATGACATCTCTTTCACAACATTCTGTCAAAGCCTTTATTGTGTTCTTCTTCTAGTGGTGGCTAGTACTGTAGTAAATAGCTTGAGGGAACACTACTGCCACCATGTGGTAAGACGAGTAGGATTCTGGACCCCGCCCACAGAAGGGGTACAAAAAAGCTGTGGAAACAGAACATAGATGTGACCCGACCCGAACTGAGCCGACCTGAGCCGATCCAACCCGAGCCGAGCCGAGCGGTGGAAAAGAGTTATAAGTCACCAGGAATACCATACATCACCACATGTGAAACATTAGGAAAATTCATCCCCATTCCTAAGGCTGTAGTTGCAACAACTACACGGCAATTACCTTCCCCTCCCAGTGAAGACAACACTCGGTCCTTGTTTTGTGGGAGTGTCTTGCTGTGGAACATACCAATTAGTAGGTTTTCCTTTTTATGATCATGATCACAGTTTACCCAGGCGTAGTCTTGAAGTTCAGCTTTTAAGTATGAAAAAACTCTCCCCACTGTTTTTAACGTTTGGCAATATATAAGTACAGGTTGCATGGTTGACCCCTTGTCCTTTACAAGTTTCACAAGCCAGTCAAAGCAGCTTAGTTCGTTGATGTGCACCTTGCACAATCCAAGACGGATGTTTTCCTTGTTGGGGCTGGTGATTATCTGCATGGCATTGTCCATATGAAGAAGTCGAGTGACGCGGTTTCTTGATTTGATGTCAGCAGAAGCAGTCAGTGCCAAGATTGGTGTTCCTGTTAAACAGAGAAAATTACAAAATAAACACATGATCATAGAAAAAAAAGTTGTGTTGTGTAATACGTCACACTAGGGAAAACTTCATGAGCATCACATTTAGTAATGAACTGTGTCCAGATGACTCTTTCACCATCGCACATAGGTCCATTTTTGCACATTTTTTAAGTTTTATAAAATTTTACATAAGGTCACTATCTCATCATGTGCTATTAGTGTGTTGTGTTAACACAGACAGCATATTTAATTTGATGTGCAAAAAATGCTGATGTTTTAACAGCTTTACTCCTTTTCGAAAACATCTGTTTGACTCTGCAATTAGCTTTTGAACAATTTATAGTCACTGATTGTAAATAGTCTTTTTATTGCTCAAATACACATGCACAACTATGTACAGACATTTATATACCATCCATTTATTTGGGTCAAATTATAAATATACACAGACTCTACTTGTTTTGACTGTCTTTGTTGCTGTTGCATATATTTCAGCATTTAGGAGCAAAAATAATTAAAAATAAATGTCTTTTCTATCTTTTATTAAAAGACAATTCTCACAATAACGGTTTACGTTTCAAAAGTCGTTCTGCTAGATTTCAAGCACCTAAAATAGAGATAAGTTTGGTCAACTCACCCTCCTTGGTGATAGATCTCAATTCTCCAAGCTTGCTAAAACTCTCTCGAAATGGTGACTCACCCTTGGATGATTCTCCCCTGCAAGTGGAAAGCAAAATGTGCAGGTTTTAAATCATACCATGTAGAATAACTAAAAGTGACAATGTTGGGAATGCAAAGGCAGTCTTAATTACATTTTTTTAAATGCTTGCTTACCATTTGTACATAACGTGAACCTCATCCACCACGATGCCAATGATGTTGTTCTGGTACACAGACGAGCTTAGCATCCGTCGCCACTTAGCATTGAGCAGCCAAGACTCAGGGCTCCCGAAGACCAGGCTGAAGCGTCCTTGCAAAATGTCACAGTCTTTGTTCACACCGAGCTGCCCAGCACTTACTCCTAATTTCTGTGCCTCCTTGATTTGATCCTCCATTAGGGCAAGAAGAGGTGAAACGACGATCACGATGGGGTTTGCTTCTTTAGCATTTAGCCTAGCCACCTCCTTCGATATTAACGGAGCCAACTGGAAAATTAGACTTTTGCCAAAACCCGTGGGGAGTAGGGCGACGACGTCTTTGCCAGCAATAAAATTTATTAAACATTCTTCTTGCTCCGACTTTAACATTTCAATATTTGGAAGGCTTCTCAACACAGACCGAATAGCTTCCTTCACTTCTTCCGCCATTGTTAAAAAAAACTACAGATAGATAACTGCGCATGAAATCGACGTCATCCAAAACTCCGCCTTCTGTTCTCTGATTGGTCCGGAAACTCCGCCTTCTGTTCTCTGATTGGTCCGGTCGAAAATCTACCGGAGACATCCTTGTGGATGGGAGAAGTCCCAGACCCAGCAGTGAAGGGAAATGAGAATTGAGCGGAGCTGCGTAGGAATGGCGAGGGCCAGGCTAAACTCTCTACCCTCTCACATGGTTTCCACAGAATTTTGCAACTCCCTGATGTCATATTTCAATGAAAAGATTATTTCAATTCATAAACACCTTGGACCAAATACTGCCCCCAGCATCCTCGTTGAACTCCCTCCCTCCCTTTCTCTGACTTCTCCCTCCCCTCTGCTGATGACATTGCTGACATTATCAGCAAGTCCAAGTCCTCATCCTGTCAACTCGACCCATTTCCCACAGTACTTGTTAAATCCTGTCTCCCGTCTCTGCTCCCTATCATCACTAACATCATCCACTCCTCCCTAACCTCTGGCACTGTTCCCACAGCCTTCAAATCTGCTGCCATCACCCCCATCATCAAGAAACCAGGTCTTGACTTCACCAACTTCAGTAATCTTCGTCCGATCTCCAATCTGCCCTTCATCTCCAAGATTCTTGAAAAAACTGTTGCTAGTCAACTTTACTCTCACCTGTCCAACAACAACATTTAGGAAGAGTTTCAATCTGGATTTCGCCCTCACTATAGCACCGAAACCGCACTAATAAAAATTATGGGGGCCAAGATGGTGTAGAGGCAGGGCAGCCGACTTGGGACCCAAAAGACCCAGGTTCGAACCCCGGTCACTGCATACCTTGTGGTGTGTATGAGCAGCACACCTCATCCCCAAATTGCTCCCCGGGCGCTTTCTATAGCTGCCCACTGCCCCACCTGGTGGTGATTGGGTTAAATGCAGAGACAAATTTCGTCTTGTATGTAAACATACACAGATGACAAAATGTGGCATTATTATTATTATTATTATTATTATTATTATTATTACAAACGACCTTCTTCTTGCTGCTGACTCTGGTCTTCTGTCCATCCTCATTCTTCTTGATCTAAGTTCTGCCTTCGACACCATCTGTCATTCTATCCTCCTCAACAGACTAACCTCCATTGGCATCTCAGGTACCCCGTTAGACTGGTTCAACTCCTATCTCTCTGACCGCACTCAATTCATTCAGCTTAAATCCTTCCGTTCCCAGTCTTCCCCTGTCTCCACGGGTGTCCCCCAAGGCTCTGTCCTCGGACCCCTCCTCTTCATCATTTACCTCCTTCCTCTAGGTCACATCTTCCGCAAATACGGCGTCCATTTCCACTGTTATGCTGATGACACACAGCTCTACTTGTCATCAAAACCTAACTCCACCCACCCACCCTCCATCCTCACCGACTGTCTCAATGAGCTAAATCACTGGTTTTCTAACAATTTCCTTCAACTAAACAGTAACAAAACAGAAATCATTCTTGTCTGTACCAAAAACTCTATTTCAAAATCAGAACATCTTCTCGTCCCCCTTAACAACTCTCTGCTATCCCCCTCCCCTCAGGTCAAGAGTCTCGGTGTCATCCTCGACACCACTCTCTCCTTCACTTCACACATCAACAATATTACTCGGTCTGCCTATTTCCACCTCCGTAATATTAACCGTCTCCGTCCTTCTCTCACACCCCGCTCCACAGCCATCCTGGTGCACAGTCTTGTGACTTCCCGTATCGATTACTGCAACTCCCTTCTCTACGGCCTCCCCAACAAATCTCTCCACAAGTTACAGATGGTCCAGAACTCAGCTGCCCGTGTCATCACTCAAACCTCCTACTATAACCACATCACTCCTGTCCTGCAGCAGCTCCACTGGCTCCCGGTTAAATCACGCATCATCTTCAAAATTCTACTCCTCACGTTCAAATCTATCCACAACCTTGCCCCTCCTTATCTATCTGACCTCCTACAAATCTCCATCCCATCACGCTCTCTCAGATCCTCCTCTTCGCTACATCTCCATGTACCCTCTGCCCGCCTCTCCACCATGGGGAGCAGGGCCTTCACCTGCTCTGCCCCTCACCTCTGGAACGCTCTACCGCCAGACCTTCGAAACACCACCTCCCTTTCTCTGTTCAAGACTGCCCTGAAAACACATCTCTTTAGACTAGCTTATCATTAACTTTACTAAATGTATTTTATATTATTTTGTATTTTATATTCTTTATTTATTTTATATTTCAATTTGTTACTGCTGATGTTTGAACTCTGTTTGTTTTCTTGCTGTGAAGTGTCCTTGGGTGTCCTGAAAGGCGCTTTTAAATAAAATGATTATTATTATTATTAAAGCATTAGCCGTCTTGTTAGCCACTGCCACTCATGTTTCAACATGAACAACTACGGCTTATACACAAGCTCAACTTATATGTGTAAAAATTATTATTTATTTAGTGTGCGCGGCTTATATGGGCTTATGGAGATGTGCTCTATGGTACACTTTTTTTTTCACCCTACATTTGCGGTGCCCTTTGTATGGACAGTGCTCTTTGCATTTGCCTAGACTACCTATGCCACGGGCTGGATCTCATAAGGATACAAGCATTGTGTACACTCTAGAAAAGGGGTGTCAAACCCACTTACAAAACAGGGCCAAAATTTAAACATTTTTCAAACTAAGGGCCCATTTCAGATTCTGCATTACAGTAACTCAACTTAGATACCCAACTTCTTTTCTTGGTTGCAGGTTCCTCAACAAGAGTTTGATTGGTCTCATTTGATGTTCTCTGTTGTACTTTTGATATCATAATCAAAGATTACTGAAAAAATTAAAGTGATAAAAGTATTTTACATTTAAAATAACATCTTGGGGGCCAGATAAGATGTCAACAAGGGCCACATTTTGCCCCTGGGCCTCGAGTTGGACACAAATGTGCTAGAAGCAGAAAATGAGCTTGTTGATACTATAATATGAGCATTAATACATGTGCATGTTAAACTCTCAGAAAGATCCTCTTTAAACCACTGGGACAGAGTTCAAATTCCCTGAGTTTTCCCTGTCTGGAAAATGTGAAAGTCCTTTTGCAGGTTTCCTCTGATTTCCAGAGTTGCTGGGAACCCTGAAAGTCTTCTGGACTACTGACATAAGAATGAAATTGCTTCAAACACTCCTTTACCTTCTCATGATGAAATTCTTCAATCAACTTCTTTGTGTGTTCTAGTTCTTTTATCAGAGCATTCTGGGGAGAGAGAAAAAAAACACTCTTGACACTTTTGCCATAATAGAAGCTTCCACTGACATATCTAGAATTTAAAACGGCACAGAGAAACAGGTTTTTAAAAAAAAGAGGGTAATCTAAATAAATTTAGTTCGCAAAACAAAATGTGCATATCCTCTGGAAGGTGTTTTACCAGGTTTTACCAGTCTTCTACTATGGGATTTCTAAAATTTTAATCTTCAATTAACTTTTTTTATTTTTTTGGCACAACTTTGCTTTCTTCTTATTTGGATTTTCTCTCTTCAGGTGTCTCCACAGTGAGCCATCCTCCTCCATCTCACTCTAGGCCCAGATATAGCTCTGCGTACGGCCTATACGCCGCTCTACGCGCGCGTTCACAAGCAAAGCTCTGAGTTCGTTCTCGCGTTAATGCTCGCGTTTTCGCTCCAAATTCTTGACGTCATTTGAGCAACAGCAGGGCGGAGCGTTTACCTACGGGACAAATTGAGGTCGCTGATTGGTCATTTGCTGACACGCCTACTGAATTGATTGACAGGTCGGGTGGGGGGAAAAAAGGCACTTCACACAGCTTCTGCCGCTGCGGTATTCTGTGTTTATATGTTAATAAAAAGTTCTAAAAAATAAAATAAAAACAGGGAGCGCTGGTCCAGCACACCAGAACACCAGGAAATATTTAGAACCTCGCGCAGCCACGTTGGACATGAGTTTAGTTCGCTCGTGACAAATTCATTCATTTCTCATCATTTCAGTCATGGAGTCAGCGGAGGAGGAAGCGATCACTTGACTTTTGGCAAAAAAACAAAAGAAAAGTCCAGATCAGGGATGAAGAAGGGGGATTTAATACATTTGTGCCTCATACAAAACAGTCCGGCGCCTGGCAGTTTATTGTGAGACAACGCGCCTCGCGTACGCGGTCGTAAAATTTGAGCTTTGCGCGTACATGCCCTGCGGGGGTACGCTTGTGCCTCTGCGTACGTACGTACGTCGTACAGCGGCGTACTGCCGTACGCAGAGCTATACCGGGGCCTTCTGTCCTCTGCATCCTCTGTCCTCACTCCAACTACCTCCATGTCCTCTCTAACTGCATCCATATATCTCCTCTTTGTCTTTTTCCTGACAGCTGCATTTCTAACACCCTTCTACCAATATAATGGTATCGGCACAATCACAAAAAAGGGTTAAATCATGTCATCTGGACAGTTTCTTCTTAGGAGAAACTTTGCCAATTTTTTGTAATTATTATTTTTATTATAAACTAATAGGGGTGTAACGAGATATTGTTGTACGAAATCTCGCGATATTAAACTCCCGCGATATCTCTCGTTGAGAGGTAACGTTGTCTCGCTAATGCTAGCAGAGCCCCTAGCAAATCAGCGTCACGGACAGCATGGCTTCATGCTCTGTGCTTTGCCTCACGGAAACGTGGATTTCTAAGGAAACACCGGACTCTGTGTATGAACTGGATGACAGACTCTTTTTTAGAGCGGACCGTTTCACCGAGACTATGGGAAAACACGAGGCGGCGGTGTTTGTGTGTACGTGAGTACGAAATACATTTTTACCGTACACTGCTTAAAATCTCGTCTCGTTCTTGCAAACTCTGTAATTTGTCTCGTCTCGTCTTGAGAGTTTTATGTATCGTTACACCCCTATAAACTAAACAAACAGATATCTGGTTAGTATGAACAAAATGTATTATCAGATCATTAGCTAACAGAGAAATAGATGAAAGATTTGAAGTTCAATAATCCACATTTATTGATTTTATTATTTTGTTCTGGTAAAGTAAATACTTTAATAAGATTTGTATGATATATTTTTGTAAAGCTGATTTTTGGTTTATTTAATTTGTTATGTGGGTAAGCTGGCACAGTTTCAGTAGGGGTTTGGATGGGTAACAGACCATAAAGGGACCTCGTGTACATAATCTCGTTTTCATCTCATGTACCACATGCGGTGCAAATGACAATAAAGACTCTCTAGCCGTTTTCGCATTGGCCAGCCCTCAATGGCCCGGAGCTCCCCTGGGTGTCTCTGGGCCACCCGCGTTCATTACGCATTTGCCGCAAAGCCGCCTTGAAGTGGGTGGGCAGTTCTCTGGAAGTGGGTGGGGTGCTCTCTTCACGTGGGTGGAGTGTTCGTGTTTTAAGAGAGGAGACTCGGCAAAAAAAAAATTGTTAGCTGGATATATATATATTAGTGTTTCTGCGTTTAATTTTTGTTAATAACTGATCACAAATCAGCTTATGTTACAACGTAAATAACACGAAGCGCACACCCATTTCCGCCTTTCAGCGCGACCTGAATGTCATTAAACAGCATTAAACAATAACTAATATTGTCTAACTGTTGCGCGCAGCCAGGGTTTTAAAATATAACGAATAATCTCTAACTTTTACGTGCAGCTAAAATGTCAGGAGGAGTGATTGCTATATGGGCAAGTTGGACACCTGAAAATTCAGTCTGTTCGGATAGCTCAACGAGTAAATGCGTTAACGTTTTGACCGGGAGAAGTGGGTTCGCTTCCAGCCTGGGACAAAGTTATTTTACTTTTTTTTTCTTTTTATTCACATTTTCTTTTAAATAAAAAGGAGTTTGCAAACAAACTCCTTTTTATTTAAAAGAAAATGTGAATAAAGAGAAAAAAAAAGTAAAATAACTTTGTCCCAGGCTGGAAGCGAACCCACTTCTCCCGGTCAAAACGTTAACGCATTTACTCGTTGAGCTATCCGAACAGACTGAATTTTCAGGTGTCCAACTTGCCCATATAGCAATCACTCCTCCTGACATTTTAGCTGCACGTAAAAGTTAGAGATTATTCGTTATATTTTAAAACCCTGGCTGCGCGCAACAGTTAGACAATATTAGTTATTGTTTAATGCTGTTTAATGACATTCAGGTCGCGCTGAAAGGCGGAAATGGGTGTGCGCTTCGTGTTATTTACGTTGTAACATAAGCTGATTTGTGATCAGTTATTAACAAAAATTTAACTCAGAAACACTAATTCAGCTAACAATTGTTTTAGGGGTTTCTCGTTTCTGTAGTTAAATTTGAATGAAATTCAACCCTCGCGCTGAGGTTGTTTGAATGAGTCCCGCCCCTGCTGCAAACAACGAATCAAATGAGAGCTGAAACTAGCCCTGTCGGGCTCGGCCCGATAAGAACCACGGTGAAGATGGTTCCAGAACAAGGGTGGATCCCGGGCGGAAAAGGTAAATGCGAAGACGCCGAACCCGGGTTAGAAGCTGGGAGAGCCGGGGAGGGCCGGCCAATGCGTAAGCAGCTTCTGACTCTGACTCTGATAAAGACATTTAATAAAATGTACAACTGGAAGATACAGCCATAAGGTAAGAACTATATGAATCAACACAAATAAAGAGATTTAAAAAAAAAACTGTCATGTATTTTTATTTTATAATTAGAATTAGTTTAACCTGCAGGGGACGACTGAAAATGTGGCTCAATTTCTGTTTTCCAATACAGTAGTCCCTCGTTTAACGAGAGGGATCCGCACCCTGAAGCCCAAGGATAAGTGAAAAACCGCAAAGTAGGAATAGTACCGTAGTACAAGTAGCTAGTAGTTTATTTTATCATATATAAATATATATATACACAATATATACACAATATATACATATATGTATATATATACAGTATATATACATATATATATATATATATATATACATATATACATACA
>JBBPBX010059159.1:10707-21865 GCA_038048925.1 Garcialebias charrua | reverse complement strand
ATGAACGAATGAAATTAAAACAGATACACAAATATTCTCACAAAGAATAACTCAACACTAACAGATAATATAGTGTACTACTGTAACTTTATTTACACATAACTACATAAACACTTGGTTCATTGTTATCCTTTTTTTTCAAACAATATGTTCATTTGAACTGTCAGAAAAAATATTAAATTTATATTTTCATTGATTCATTTTCATGTCAATGCTCTGGCAAGTTGTAGTATTTCTGTAGTATTTCTGGTGTAACGTTGTCGCGGTCACTCAAGCACCAGACGTTCTGCTTCAGCCAACGCTTTATTCAAGTACACAAAACAACAGGCCAGTAAACTCAGAGTCACTGTTTGGCCGTGACCCACGCCAGAACTCCTCAGCCTCACAACAGGTGCTTCCAGCTTCTTCACAGAACCGCCACCTGTGTCCACTCTTCAGGTGAAGATATTTCTGTGAATTGATGATAAAACACACAGACACACACAGTATATATTATATGCAGTATACTGTATATTAAGACAATGGGTCAAACTAATGTCATGTACAGTATTTCCATCATTTTAATGATACACCACTATAACACCAAGTGATGTCCAAATTAAATAGAAAAATAAATATGAAATATTGTAAACATGTTGACTGGATTAAATAACAAAGCTGACAAATTGAAGCAAAATAATCAACAGCTGCAGGAGCCTGTGCAAATTGTTTTGTACACAAACTAATAACTAATAATGTTGAATAATTATTAGAAACATTAACTAATATATTACCATTTCAGTGCTGTGGAGACGATGTACATGTTGTAGAATTCCTTCTGCCTCGTCCACATGCAGCTCATGTAACTCCACACAGCAGCTCACCTCATGAAGTGAAGGTCTCCAAAAACCAGCAGGAGCTGAAAAACATTATAACCTGCTGTTTACTGGAAATAACTTTGGCTTCTCTGAAGACAATCCGCTAATATATTAACTTTTAAATGGCTAAATTGGACGGATCGAGTTTGTATCTCCTCCATTGTTTTCAAGGTGCGCAGTAGAGACGTGTCTTGTTATGACGTCATCATCCTGCGACGGGGAAATCCCTATTTATCGTGTTAAAAAAATGGCGCTAATTTTAAACTGTTTTTGAGAGGAATTCTAATTAATTTAACATTGTTTTAGCAAAAACGATCAGAGGTCAATCTTAATATATATATATGTTGTGCCATTTTATGGAAAGTTAAAAGATTATGTCAGTGGAGCTTTAAGCCTCCTCCACCTCCACCTTTCTTGGCGTCTGTACCAGCGTACCGACGCGGGCTCTTCGACAACGTTGCAGAAAAGCAGAGCGAAGAATTTTCAGGAGAAAAGCAGAAAACCTATAAAGCAGAGCGAAAATGGAAGCGGGACCGGCTTCATGTATCTCAGGGAATACTGAGAGACTGTCTCTGTGATTATCAAAATGCTGTGAAGCAGGCCAAATCACAGTACCTTTCCAATTTAATCTCCTCCAGCTCCAACCGGCCGAGGACACTATTCAACACACTCCAGTCTGTCATCAATCCATTTGTCAATGTTCTGAAAACTGCCACTCAGTCTACCTGTGACGACTTTCAGAGCTATTTTGTCAACAAAATAGACTCTATCAGGCAGAACATTTTCAGCCCATCAAACATTGTCCAATCATGTGCGTCTGCAATAACCACAGCTGTTTTTGACCAATTTGACCTGGTCTCACTACCTAACCTCACCAAGGTGGTTCAGCAGATGAAACCAACAAACTGTTCTATGGACATCATTCCATCAAAAATATTCAAACAGTCCTTTGATGTAATTGGTCCTTGTTGGGCCCGGGACCCGCACCATGTGTCGTTGTGTCCTTGGGCAAGACACTTAACCCTGAGTTGCTCCCGGTAGGACTGGAAAGCACCTTGCATGGTAGTCTGCCGCCACCGGTTTATGAATGTGTGTAGCATTCAATATATGTGTAGCACTTTGAGATTTTCAGTAATGAAAAGTGCGTTATAAATTGAATTAATTATTATTATTATTATTGTGTTTTGTCATTTATTAACAGCTGTCTAATTTCAGGTTATGTGCCATCTGCTTTCAAACACGCTGTGGTCAGGCCTCTTCTCAAAAAACCAGGCCTAGATCCTACAGCTCTCTCTAATTTCAGACCAGTTTCCCATCTGTCATTTCTATCAAAGGTCCTGGAAAAGATTGTTTTTACTCAACTTCAATCTTTTCTTGAGCACAACAACCTGTTTGAAAAATTTCAGTCAGGTTTTCGAGCTCGTCACAGTACTGAATCTGCACTGCTCAAAGTGCAGAATGACATTCTTCTGTCCCTGGATGCAAAAAACCCTGTTCTGCTGGTGATGTTAGACCTCTCAGCAGCTTTTGACACCGTTGACCATCAGGTACTAATCAACCGCTTGTCTCAGCTGGTTGGCCTCCAGGGAGCTGTGCTTGAGTGGTTCAAATCTTACCTGACTGGGAGAACCTTTTCTGTCATGATAGGCGATCTGTCCTCCTCTTCATCAACCCCTCTGACCTCTGGCGTACCACAGGGATCCATTCTGGGGCCAGTCCTCTTTTCTCTTTACATGCTGCCATTAGGATCAATCATTGCACGTCATAATCTGTCTTTTCACATGTATGCAGACGATTTACAAATCTATCTGCCAGTCACTCCCAACCCCTCACTCAGTTCAAACACTCTTGTCAACTGCTTAAATGACATTAAGTACTGGCTGTCTCAAAACTTCCTCCACCTAAACACAGATAAAACTGAATGCATTTTATTTGGTGCACCCGATGACACCAGCAACATCCTTCCCAGTCCCAGTGTTGGTTTTCCCCTCCCCCACTTCAACCCGGTGGTCAGAAATCTTGGAGTGCAGCTTGACTCCAACTTAAAGTTTGATAAACAGATCAGTTCTGTTGTCAAGACCAGCTTTTTCCAGCTCCGTCTGCTCTCCAAAGTCAAGCCAGAGGACCAGACTTAGCTTTTTTAGATTTTTCTACCTGGATTATTCCATCTCCCGTTTACAGCTTGTACAGAACTCTGCTGCGCGCTTTTTGACCAACACACGAAAATATGAACACATCACTCCTGTCCTGTCCTCTCTACACTGGCTCCCGGTTCAGTTCAGGATACAGTTCAAGCTGCTCCTGTTTGTTTTCAAAGCTCTGAATGGACTTGCACCTCTGTACATCTCAGAACTTTTGAAAGTCCATCAGCCCGGCAGAGCTTTACGATCTGCCAGTCAACACCTGCTGGAGGTGCCTCGCTCAAGGTACAAACAATGGGGAGACCGGTCATTTTCTGTTGCCGGCCCAAAAGCCTGGAACAGCCTCCCCCTTGAGCTGCGTGCCACCTCTGATCTGACTCTGTTCAAAACCAGACTGAAGACCCACTTGTTCAAAAAAGCTTTCAGTGTGTAACTTTTATTACTTTTGGTATTTTAGTATGTAGCATTTTTTATTTCCATTGCCTTCTTTTATTACTGTTGTTTTTTATTCTATTTTCACTGATTTATTGTTCCAGTTTATTCATCTTTTTATCCTGTTAAGCACCTTGGTCAATGCAAGGCATTGTAGGAAGGTGCTATACAAATAAAGTTTATTATTATTATTATAGTGAGTCTCTCTCTCTCTCTCTCTCTCTCTCTCTCTCTCTCTCTCTCTCTCTCTCTCTCTCTCTCTCTCTCTCTCTCTCTCTCTCTCTCTGTGTGTCTCAAGTTGCTGCTGGAATCTGCAGAGGGACAAGCACAGTGTGCATATCCATGAAATGGATATGACTTTCAGTACAGTTCGATGCCACACCTCATTGACCTTTAGACTTTTACCGGTAATCTGCTTTTCCAAACGGCCACACATCTTTACTTCATCCTTGTTTTACTCTGCAGCCACATGGATTCTCTTGATCTGAATTGGAAAATATAAATATTTTATTTATTTATAAAATTTGTTCACTTTTAAAATACAATACAAAACAATCCCATAAACTATAACATACAAAATATTAAAAAATGAAAGGCAGCAAAAAGAAGAAAAAATATTATTATATCTGCCCCTTTTTTCAAACAATTGGTTCAATCAAAAATAATCTTCAGTAACAGAACAAAATTAATGTCTCTTTCTATTTTTTTAACTCTAACAAAATATGCATTACGCTACATCACATATATATTTTTTTAACAATTCAGTTTTGATCATTTTCTTAAATGTACACATTGATTTGGCATTTTTAACTTCATTATCCAAACCATTCCATAATCCAATTTCTTGGATTGAGGAAGACCATCCCTTTAAACTGGTTCTGTATTTTGGTTTTACAAATATCTCTGTCCCCTTAAGATTATACTGTAACAACTTTGTCTTTTAACAAAATGCATTTGGATATTTAAAGGTAATGTGTTATTCTGAGCCCTATACATAACTGATAAAATATTATAATCTACCAAATCATGGAACTGAAATAACTTCAGTTGATAAAATAATGTGCTTGATGGATGACAGTAATGCTTTCTACGTCTTTCTACTTTCTAGAGATAATTCTTACAGCTCTTTTCTGTAAAACAAAAATAGGCTTTGTAATTGTTTTACACGCTTTCCCCAAAACATCAATACGATATATTAATGTGGAACAAGGATTGTGTTATACAACAAATACAGAGCTTTATAATTTAATAAGTCCCTGGCTTTGTACAGTACTGCAATAGATTTAGCTATTTTTATTCTTACAGAATTTATGTGTTATTTCCATGTCAGTTTGTCATCAATAATAACACCCAAAAATTTCACCTCACTCACTCTACAAATGTCAACACCCTCAATTTAAAATGGAACATCAATAGTTATTTTTTTATTACTGAATATCATGTACAGTAATTAGTTTTATCTAAATTTAATGATAATTTATCAAGATTAAACCAAGTTTGTATTTTGACAAATTCTGTCTTCATCCACTTCAACATCTGTTATATATCTTTACCCAAACAAAAAAATGTGGTACCATCTGCAAAAAGGACACATTTAAGGAGTCCTGACACATTTACCAAGTCATTCACATATAAAATGAATAGCTTTGGTCCAAGTACAGAGCCTCGAGGAACTCCACATGTGATATTGCAGAGGTCAGATTTTACACCATTTATTTGTACAAACTGTTTCCTGTCTTTCAAATAGCTAGATACCCACTGTAATGCTGGTCCACTAATACCATATTTGTTATTTTTTTCAAGGAGAATAGTGTTGTCAGTAGTATCGAATGCTTTTTTTAAATCAACAAAAATACTGACACAATATTGTTTTTGATCGACAGCAGTAGTTATTTGGTCTATTAATTCCATGAGAGCCATTGATGTAGTTGTTTGCTCTAAACCGATAGAATTTTTGAGAACTGTGGTAATATTGGTCTATCATTGTTGAAAACACATTTATCACCATTTAAAAAAAATAAAAACTACCTTTGCTACTTTCATATTAACTGGAAATTTTCCTGTTGAGAATGATAAATTACATATACAGTATATGTACCGGTAAATGGCTCAACAACATGACTCATTATGTCTTTTACAAAGATCATATCCATGTCCACCCAGTCTTTTGATCTTTTTCTACAAGATTTTTTACTACATTCATTATTTCTTCTTTGTCAGTTCCATTTAGAAAAATACTGTTTAGTTTAGTTTAGTTTATTCATTCATTATATATATAAAAAACAAAATAATACAACATTTCACATCAAATAAATATACAACACATAAATAAAATGAAGGGTGGCAGTAAGAAGAAAACATCTTATTTTAACTGCCTCCTCTTACAATCCATCAAATCAAACAACAATCAACTTTAACCAATAAAAAACAAAAAACAATTCGCCAAAAAAATATCGAACTACAAAGCAACATACACAACAGTATTTCATTTATATCTTTGCAATAGTCCACTTTTTATCATTTTCTTAAATGTAATCATTGTTGCTGCATTTTTGACTTCAGTCTCCAAGACATTCCATAAGCCAATTCCTTGAATTGAGGTTGACCGACCCTTTAAACTGGTTCTGTATTGTGGTTTAATAAATACTTCTATTCCCTTAAGATTATAACAGCTTCGCCGTTTAACAAAATGCATTTGGATATTTACAGGCAGTTGATTTTTATGAGCTCTATACATAACTAACAAAATATTATAATCCACCAAGTCCTGGAACTTCAACAATTTCAATTGATCAAATAAGGTGTTAGAAGGGTGACAATAATGTTTTCCTGTAATTATTCTAACAGCTCTTTTTTGTAGCAAAAAAATAGGCTCTGTAAATGTTTTACAAGCTTTCCCCCAAACAACAATGCAGTAAATCAAATGTGGAACAATAATTGTATTATACAACAAATACAGGGCTCTGTCATTCAACAAGTCCCTGACTCTGTATAATACAGCAATGGACTTAGCCATCTTTGTCCTAACAGAATTTATGTGATTTGCATAACTGTTTGCATAACTTATAATTGATTGGCTCACATTATTATCTACTTTTGGTATTTCAGCTGCAAGGCTTGATACAGCATTCACAAAATAATGATTAAATCCATTTACAATTTCATTCTCATCATGAATTTTATCGTTGTCCTTTACAAAATATTGTGAAATACCAGTTTTTACTTTATGATTCTTCAGAACACTATTCATTACTCGCCATGTTGCCTTCATATCAACATTACTTTTATTTAATAAATCACTATAATATTACTTCTTATGTTTCCTTATAATCCCTACTAATTTATTTTTATACTTATATTTTTCTTCTGCGTTTTGTGTTCGCAATTTCAAGAAGCATGAATGCAAATAATTATATCTTTTAACAAGCATTTCTCTACCCTTTCGTCATCCATGGTTGGTCAACAATATTTCTCTATGCATTATGTGGAAAGTTTAAGAGGTTTTAGTAACTTGGTGGTCAGTGCTGTGGTTTTGTAATCCTGAGGATTCAGGTTTAAGTCTAGAGTGCATCAGGAAGGGCACTTACCGTATGCGGTAAACAAATGCTGAAAAAAATATATATTTTAGTTTACTCACCATTGTGACTTCTGCAGAAAGGTGCAGCTGAAATAAAAACAACAACATATTATGTTTGTTTATTTGTCATATACACTTTAGCACAAGGTCAGCAATGCAATGATGGTAGTGACATACATGATACAGCCACATAGTGCAGCAGCAATAAACAAATTAGGTGTCTCAGATGTGGCTTGGTGCAAAGTTATTATCAAGGGTTCAGTAATCTGACAGTTTGTGGGTAATAACTGTCTTTGAGTCTTTTTGTGTAAAGGCACCTGTATCATCTGTCTGCGGGTAGTAGATGGAAGAGTCCTTGTGCTGGGTGGGTGTGGTACTTAATGATGCTGCGTGCTTTACGCAGACTTCGGCTGGGGTAGATGTCCTGGACGGTGTGGAAACTGCTATCAGTGATGTCCTCTGCTGTTTGCACCACACTGTAGTGTTTTCCAGCTCTGATTGGTGCAGTTTCATACCACACTGTGATGCAGTCAGCAGGCTCTCAGTGGTGCACCTATAAAAGTTTGTGAGGATGCTGGTGTTTGTACCAAATTTACTTAAGAGTCAGAGTCAGAGTCAGAGAGAATTTATTGTCATTTGCACCGCATGTAGTACATGTGTTGAAAACGAGATTATGTACACAGGGTCCCAGTTACATCCAACAACAAATGCAAGAGAAATACAATAATAACATCTAGGATTAACTAAGAGAGACATCACATCAGCTAGTAATACACTAAGCCCTAATGTAGTAGAAAAACATCATTATAAACAGCAGCACGAACATGAGCAGATGGTCACAGATGAACGCAGCAACAAGAAACAGATGGTCACAGATGAACGCAGCAACAAGAAACAGATCAGTACAGTATCAGTATGATGTGACATTTTGCAGTGTTTATTCTTATTATTTATTTATTCATGAGTCTGACAGCCTCAGGGTAGAAGCTGTTTCTCAGTCTAGTGGTTCTACATTTGATGCTCCTCAACCTCCGTCCCGAAGGGAGTGGTGCAAAGAGTGAGTGTGCTGGGTGAGTGAGGTCTTTCATGATGCAGGTGGCTCTTTTTCTGCATCTGGAGGTGTAAATGTCTGTGATGGTGGGGAGACTGACTCCCACAGACTTCTGTGCAGCCTTCACCACTCTCTGCAGAGCTTTTCTCTCTGCAACTGTGCAGCCTCCATGCCACACGTTGATGCTGGAGCACAGGACGCTCTCCACTGCACACCTGTAGAACGAGGTGAGGACTGGGCTTCTCAGACCGGCTCGTCTCAGCCGTCTGAGGAAGTAGAGTCTCTGATGACCTTTCTTGATCAGGCTGGTGGTGTTATTGCTCCAGCTGAGGTTATCATTCAAGTGTACACCCAGGTATTTGTAGCTGGAGACCACCTCCACCGCAGATCCACCTATATACAGTGGGGTGTGGGTGTGTTTGTTCCTTCTGAAGTCCACAATCATCTCCTTCGTCTTCTTCACATTCATGTGAAGGTTGTTCTCTTTGCACCAGCTCTCCAGATGTTCCACCTCCTGTCTGTAGCTGGATTCATCATTTCATCATTCATCATTCATTAATCTTCTCAGGAAGAGTCTTTGTTGGGCTTTCTTGACATCGGTGTCTTCATGTAATGTCCAGGACAGATCCTCAGTAATCCTCATAAAAACAGGCAACTGACATAAACTCCGACAGTTTTCTAGAGACATAAATCAGAGAAATGACGCAATGTTTTAGGTTTCAGTTTTATTCCTGTTGTGAGTTTCAGATATTACAGTTTGCTTTTTACTTGTGTACCCTACATACTGTTTTATTTTGGTAAAGTAGTTCCTGTTGTGTTTTCTAATAGATACTTCCTGCTTTTTGCCACACCAGGTTTTGGTTTTTAATCAACTCATTAGCATATAATTGTAAATATCCTCTGAGTAATTCTACTCTCAAGTTTTTCTTTTGGTTTCGCTAAATTGTTGTTTTCAAGTCTGATTTTTCCTGGTCATTTATTTACCTAACATAAAGATTTATGGTTTGCATGTATTATAGTTTCACCAAAGCAACACAATTCCACCTAGCTAATCATCTGTTATTAAATTTGGATGGCTGCCTTGTCCAATTTATCTTTCTTATTCTTAATGCTGTCCAGCTACAAAAAACAAACAAACAAACAAAAAAATCAGAATATTTATCTACCTTTCTGAAAGACCCACACAAACTTGGAGCAATTCATTTTACATGTTCTTATCTGACAGAGATGGGGTCCAATATCAGATCAGACAATTTAAAGTGATGAATAAAAATATCTACAAAGACAGGAAGGAGAGGCTATCTATATATTGATTTTAGAAACTAAGTATAAAGTCTTCAGGACTATCAGGTATCATGGTGAGGAAGAAGTCAAAGTTAATGGAATGAAATCTTGCCTTCAAAAATGCATAATGGGAGTTCCACAGGGTACCACCTTAGGTCCATTGCTTTTCTGTTTATACATCAATGATTTACCGGACAGTTGTAAATACACAAAATGTCTGATTTAACTTACGCATGACGCCATCATATATGTATCTGCAAAGACTCCACAACAGGCAGCAGAGTTACTGAACAGGGAGATGGAGGGAGTGTCTCCTTGGTTTAAGAATCCCTGTTTGACTCTGAACTGCAATAAAACAGCCTCAATGTGTTTCACAACTGTTTCACTAAACCGTTTTCGTCCTACAAAATCATGTCTGTTAAAAATTTTCTCAATTGTACCTACATGCCATGATTCTGTCTTATTTCTCATACTGTGTCACTGTCTGGAGCCAAGCAACTCAATCTGCTTTAAAACCTATGAGGATGTTGTACTCACAAGCATTGAAAAGTTTAGACCAAAAAACATTGACATGGCACCACTGTAAATACTGTATAAATATAATTTCTCAAGCTTTGACATTTTTATTTATTTTTCTTGTTTAAAATTGACTTTTTTTAAATGGTCTTGTCTCAGAGCTGGTGAGAAGAATTGTTTTAAAACTCAGCAGCTCAGGAGTTGAAACAAGAGGTGCAGTTGATGGAGACTGCAAACCAGCAAAATCAAAACATAATTTGGTCAATGTTCTTTCTCATTTCAAGGCCCTCATATTTGTAACAGTTTACCATCAGCAATAAAAACGTTAACAGATCCTAGAGTTTTTAATTTCCAGGTGAAACAATGTCTGCAACAAAAACAAACATGAACACTGAGCCACGTGGGAATGGAGGGGCAGACATGTGTGAGGGAACTGTTTAAGTTTAATTAAATGTTAATTTTATTTTAGCTGTTTTATAAAAAATAATAATACAAAAATTTCAACCAAGGACTGGGTTTGCAATTTAGCCTGTGGCTAGAAAACCTTCCTTCAAAACAACAGTTGCTTTGTTCTTTGGTTATTGTGCTGTCCTTGATCAAATAAACTTGAATAACAGAGTGTAAAAATAAGTAAAATAGTATCAGTATCACTCTGCTGTCTGGTAACTATAACTGCTATTTTCCCATGTATACCACATCCCATCACAATCTGACAGTTGAAAACAAATGCAGGTCTAATTCTGATTATTTTAGATCTAAGGTGAGAAATCTAGCTGTGAAATCTATCTGCTTACAATAAGATTTGCAGATTAACTAACAAAAGTCTGCTGGTGTTTTCATTAACCACAAACTATCGAGGTTCTGGGAGATTAGAAGCCAAGAGTGCAAACAAATCATGAGGAACTCAGAGATATAAAACAAAACAATTTATTCCAACATAAACTGCTGATGAGGCAGCCCAAAAACTACGTGCAAAATCACGGAGGTACAGGAAAAAAAAAACATGATGGTCACATAATCCTGGACCGACTCACAAACAGAAAGGAAATGCATATAAAGGAAATCCTAATGAGCACATGGCAGGTAGAACAGAAGCAGAAAATAGGAGAAACGCCGGGGAATAGAAGAGTGAATAATCATATGATTAAAAACACAGATCCTCACATGAACACAACTCTTACTTGTACAAACAAAATACTATGTGCCATATAATTACATTCAAAAGGAAGTTACTTCCTAAATATTCTTGTTGACTGAACAGTTTATTAACAGAAACAGGCTGGTTAGGTTGTTCAAATAA
>JBBPBX010059158.1:0-18112 GCA_038048925.1 Garcialebias charrua | reverse complement strand
ACTTCGAGAAAAACACAATAATTTTACTTTGTAAAATTTGTGAATAAATGAGCAAAATAAAACGCCATTTAAGAGTTAAATATGTGCTTCATACACCAACAGTAGCTCCAACGCAGAGTCTTTTTCTGTTAAAGGGAAAGTCCAGATGTTTTGAAGTGAGCTAAAGGGAAAAAAGTTATCTGCAACAGGTAAGATATTGATGGTTCATACGTCTTTGAGCCTAACTGGACGATGAGCTAACGGCTAGTTTGAGCGCGATTAAAACCAAAGTTCTGCCAACGTGAACTTTAGTCTAAAACGCAAAAAGACTTCACATGAACTTAGACCTTTAACCCAAACATTTCCTTCTATTTCAGCAAAATATGCTGAAACTTCTGCAGGTAGCAGCTAAACATTTTAATCAGGAAAAGAAAAAGAAAAGCAGATTACAGGGAGTCCTCGACTTACGAACGAGTTCCGGACCTAAGGACCGTTCGTAACCCGATTTTGACGTAAGTCGGAACTCAGAACACGTGCGTTCGTAAGTCCGGATCTTCGTTCGTAAGTCGGAAAATGTATGCTAGCGCTGCGCCAAACACCTGTTTTTCAACACAAACGTACATACTGGTTCATAAACATGCACATAACTTTGTTTCCAAACAGTTAGCTAACACACTTTCATCTAAAAACACCTAAAAACACATACCAGTGCTGTATTAATGTACAACTGTACTGTTCGTAAGTCCGTTCGTAAGTCTGAGTTGCCGTAAGTCGAGGACTCCCTGTAATTTATTTTACTCAACAACAGGACAGGGTTCCTGCACGGACGGCGTCCTGCCGGCGAAGCAGACACGCTGTAGTTCACTCTGAAAAGGCTCCATGTGACCCAGGAGCTCTGCAGAGTCCAGGATGAAGTCCATCTCCCACCAGAGCTTCATCCCTCCCATTTAAATCCCAGTTTCCAGACTGGGTTGATTCAGAGTTCACCTGAGATCCACTCCCATATGATGTGAAAAGCTGCTTTTATTTCAGTTTAGAGTTTCTCTGAAGGTCGTCGTCTTCACTCATGTCCCCCCCACGCCCCCAGGTCTCTGAAGGTCGTCGTCTTCACTCATGTCCCCCCCACGCCCCCAGGTCAGCAGCAGAGTCGACATGCTGCTTGTCAATAATTGAATAAGGAGGGAGCGGCTCCTCTCTTAACCGCGGCGCTGAATTATTAACCGGAGTGAGCGCCCGGCGCCTCGGCTCTCATCAGGCCCGGCTGTTCTTCAGCCTTTACTCGTGTTTTGACCGCTGCCTTTACGTGTGAGGCAGGATCTAATAATTGGCTGTCAGGGAGTGATGGAGCGTGTCAGCTGAGCAGAACTCGGCTCTTTGAGCGTGCACGTGAAGGTAGATGTAGCAGGGGAATACACAGCATGCATGTTTCATAAGGCCTCGGAAATGAGATGCGGTTTTCATTTGTCTTGACGGTGCAAACGATTGTCGATTTTTATTTTTTTTCTTCTTCGCTTGTTACTTTTTCCAAAGAGGCCACGTGCACAGGATGGTGCGTGGAGCTGAAACATGGAGCCTAATGCAGTTTTATGTCACTGCAGTGTCGCAGTGTGGGTGTAGCTCAGGCGGCTAGCGCTGATGTGAAACCAGTGTGGCATTTTATTGTGTTGAAGTCGGAGCTGGAAGACGGAGAAACGTCCGTCTCAACGAAGGGGAACCTGGTGTTTCCAAGTCAAATACCCTTTTAGGCTGTTACAAAAAAAAACTTGTGTCCACCTTATTCTTATCCCCCATGCTGCCTTGCTATGATTATGGGCGCAACTTCCAGCGTGGACCAGAGCCGGCGTTTATGTGCGAACAGTACGAGCTAATGTAGTTTCTCCGAGCATTGTGGATTTAATTTAAACATGTCAGAGCTCAAACAGGACAATATAAACATACTGCTGACTGCTGAGGACGAGGGATGGAGCACGAGCTGAAGAAGTGGCTGCACATTAGCCTACATCTACTACTAGCTTAAGCTATCTACTAGCTTGTTTAGCTATATCTACTAGCGTGTTTAGCTAAGTCTACTAGCATATTTAGCTACATCTACTTACATTTACTAGCATATTTAGCCACATTTACTAGCATATATAGCTACATGTAGCATATTTAGCTACATGTACTAGCATATTTAGCTACATGTACTAGCATATTTAGCTACATTACTAGCATATTTAGCTACATTTACTATAATAATAATAATAATAATAATAATAAACTTTATTTGTATAGCACCTTCCTACAATGCCTTGATTTGACCAAGGTGCTTAACAGGACAGAAAATATAAAAACCGGTACAATAAATCAGTGAAAATAAAAATAAAAATAAAAACAACAGCAATAAAAGGAGGCAGTGGAAAAATGCTACATACTAAAATATGTAGTCTACTAGCATATTTAGCTACATTTACTAGCATATTTAGCTACATCTACTAGCATATTTAGCTACATCTACTAGTTTATTTAGCTATATCTACTAGCGTATTTTAACTATATCTACTAGCGTATTTAACTATATCTACTAGAGTATTTATTTACATCTACTAGAGTATTTATTTACATCTACTAGCATATTTAGCTACATCTACTAGCATATGTAGCTACATCTACTAGCATATGTAGCTACATCTACTAGCATATGTAGCTACATCTACTAGCATATGTAGCTACATCTACTAGCATATGTAGCTACATCTACTAGCATATGTAGCTACATCTACTAGCATATGTAGCTACATGCATTTACTAGCATATTTAGCTACATTTACTAGCATATTTAGCTACATTTACTAGCATATTTAGCTACATTTACTAGCATATTTAGCTACATTTACTAGCATATTAAGCTACATTTACTAGCATATTTAGCTACATTTACTAGCATATTTAGCTACATTTACTAGCTTGTTTAGCTACCTCTACTAGCTTGTTTAGCAACTTTAATGACTCAGTTCTTCCGATGGTGAAGCTATGAACAACCTGAAAAGCTGTTAGAATTAATAGTATTAGTAACTACACAGTAATAAGGTCAGTGGTGTTTTGTTAAGAGGTGGAACACAATCTTATTAAAGGAGACCAAATATTGGTTTTATAAATTTTTATGGTATGTCTGTGGGCTATCCAGACCATGTTCATTCAATTTAATGCACAAAATAATTCTTAGATAATAAAATATCCCCTTTCTAGTTGTGCCTTTTCTCACTTCCGTTCTGAACGAGCTGTTTATGATAAGGCCACGCCCTTCAAAAATCTGTTTACATTAACTCCGCCCTCCAAAGGGGACCCTGAGTCAGACCCAGAGGCAGACGCCATTTTGGGCAGGGCAAATGAGGCGCTGACGCGTTGCGTAGGCCGCTGAGAAACATCCAGAAGTTCACCCTCCATGTTAAAAACTCTTCGGTTGACTCTTCGTGTGTGTTTTCTGTAAGCTCTGCTTTCACACACAGAACTTTGAATGGGTCACAGCCACGTGTTATCCCAAGTATGTGTGTGTGTTAGCTTCCAATTTACCTAGTTTGGTGTGCACCAGTGGCCCAGCTTTGCTTATAACTTCTCTCTCCCTCTCACAGTCTCCAATTGAGAAAGCTTATCGGATGATGAGCGAAACGTCTTGTTTGTTACAAATAAAGTCCAGTTGTTCTGTATTGAACGCCTTTTTTGACTCTTCAAAAACAAGCAATAAGGCTGCAGAGTAACACACTGGCTGCTAACTGCTATACACGCTCTCTCTAGCGGGGACCGCTTTTTTCACTGACCACATCCGGCGCGGACCGGATGTGGTCCGTGAGCAGTCGTCTGTTTGATTTAAGAGCCTGTAAATAAGTTTTTTCGTTGATAGATAATTAGTTATTAGCGGTACTGCATTTTAACAACAACGAAACATCGAACTCTAGTAGCCATTGTGCTGAGATGAACTCAGGAAAAACAACCGTGACGTCTTTTATACTGAAGTGGGTGGAGCATCACCAGGGGTTGCTAGGTGAGGGGCTGGACTCAGGTTGGGGTGGGTTGTCCTGGCGCTTGTGACATCACAAGTGCCAGGATTTGAAAACGAGACATTTATATCACTGAAAAATAAATATACTTAGAGTAAATATACCACTGGGTGCATTTTTTTGGCCCTAGGACTGTTTTTTTAAGAAGTACATAACCAAAGTTGAGTAAAAAAAATTTAAAAAGTGAATTTTGCATCTGTGGTCCCCTTTAACATTAAATCAGACACAGAGCTGAAACTTTAAATTCCTCCATCACTGAGCTTGGATTAATTACAGAGAAAATCATAAAACTGAAGATGAACAAATACAATGACGCTGTGTGACCTCCATGCACCTGAAATCATACCTTATGTTCTCGTCACTGTTTTCAATTCTTCTGAGGATCCAGCGATTCTCCGGTGGTTTATCATAGTCCAAACACAAAGTAGGATGCAGGTTTTCCTCCATCGGCCGTTTGTCAACAAAGTGAAATGAGCTCACACACAGTGTTTTGGGTGGTCTCTTCAAGTTCACATTTATCAGCCACATTCTTCTTAATTCCTCATCTGTAAGTAGGAGATGGAAACTAGACCTCTTTTCACAGAAACTCTTTTTTGTTTTGGGTCCGTGTTCAAACTCTGTTGTTGTAGCCGCTGATTTAGTTTGGTCTGATTGTTCTGCAGCCGTGAACACAACAGGTACCTGAACTCAGCACGGCTACTTTAGTAAACTTTATGGTTGTTAAATAAATGTAAACAAAACAAAAAAACGTTGTTTTATCTGCTAAATTGGATGTAAATTTCTTTCAAATAAACCGCAGTGCACCAATGCTTACTGCTACTTCCTGTCTGACAGGAAGTTTTACCCAGAATCATTTAAACAACAGAGCCCCAGGAATAACTTGGAACCTGTTTGTAAAACAGACCAAACATATTTTGTTCCTCTTGGGCTGATGGTTCTTTAACCTAACCATGGAATTATGGTGAATAGTTCCGATATAAACCTTGTTTAATTTTGTTGCAATTTGCAACCATCTGCTGTTTTGTGGTCCAGATGTTTGTTGTAAACGGGAACAACATAAAGTAAACATTGCTCAAGTTTCCATTTATTTTATAACTTATATTAAATTTGTCAGCCCACCCTCTGACCCCACTGATCCTCCCATGCGTCTTCATGAAAATGAATTAATCACAAACAAAATGTACTTAATGATGCTGACAACATTCTCTATTCCTTCCATTTGTGTTGTGATGCATTTAGGTTCAGCACCAACATCTTGTAATTAGTTTAACTGCTGCAGATCCTCAGTCTGATTTTGTTTGACGTCTCGGATGCAACAAATAAATTTGTGCAGCAGTTTGTTCACATCCTGTGTGTCCGCGCAGCCGGAAATGCCGGCACTTTTTAATTGGCAGCATCTGGAAGCGTCCACACAGGTCCTGGTGTTCTGCAGAGAACAAGCCTTCAAAGTCGGGCAGGTGGAAGTCGATGCAGAAAACAGATCGCCCCCCGTTAATTAGCTTCACCAGCTAGCTCGCCTGTAGCATTTTTCTGATGGTTAGCAGGGTTGGAAACTGGTAAACTTTAAGTTTATAGTATAACCCTCAGGTGCTGGTTGACAGATGTTTTATTAACTCCACAAATCGTGTCCTTTACAAAGGTTCTCAGGACTAATTAGTGTTTAGTTCAGACAAAACTGTTGAATCTGAAGGTAGAGCATTTGTTTTCCCTGCACTTTTAGTGCATCGATGTGAAGTTTTGTTGCAGACTTGAAAGGAAAACGGTGACTTTGTTTGTGTTGGTGGTGAGGATTCTGCAGTGAGGTCGCTGTAAACACATCAGCTGCTCCTTGCTGACAACCAACGACCTCCAACTGGAACCAACATCCAGATCAGACATGAACATCCTTTAGTGCTTTAGAAAGACACCAAACATGCACTTGTTCAACGTTTGCAGTTTCCAGAGGCTTTTCGTGCACAAATTTCTACATCAGGAGTAGGGATGTGCAATATGGCATAAAATTCATATCACGATATGTATAGACCCCTTTCACGGCTCGTCATCAACCCTGGAAAAATACCGGAAGTAGCCATCTTGGCGACATAGCTGTGTTAGCCTCAAAGCTATTGTAGTGGTGCGTCGCGTCTGGTCACACAAAATCAAAAAATGGTGAATTATTGTCGTGTCCATGGCTGCCACAATCGGTCAGATTGAGAGAAAAAGCCTTCTGTTTTACAGATTACCACTCGTGATCACAAATCAAGGTGAAGTAACTCAGCAGTTATCAGAGGAACGTCGACGTCTGTGGCTGCCAGCCTAAACCAGAACTTGGATTGAAAAACACTGAGCAACATCCGAATTTGCTCTGCACACTTTGTGTCAGGTAATATATTTCTTACAGTAGATTATAGTGAATTAGGGCATTACACGAATCATAAGTTTATTGAGCACGAGGACAGACCTTTGAAACACCACCTCCCTTTCTCTGTTTAAGACAGCCCTGAAAACACATCTCTTTAGACTAGCTTATCATTAACTTTACTAAATGTATTTTATATTATATAATCCTTATGTATTTTATATTTCAATTTGTCACTGATAATGTTTGAACTGAATTGGTTTGTTAAGTGTCCTTGGGTGTCCTGAAAGGCGCTTTTAAATAAAATGATTATTATTATTTATTACAATCCTTTAACTGTGCTGCATAAAATGTACATGGAACGTTAAATTTTTTTGTTGAGTTATTTGTTTTTTACAAATAGCATAAACAACTCAACAACTGAAAGCTTAACAAAGCTTTCAGTTGTTGAGTTGTTTATGCTGATTATTCAAAATTCATAAGAGCACATGACACTCATGACAAGAGCACTGTCATGAGTGTCATGTCATGACACTCATGACAAGAGCACTGTCATGAGTGTCATGTCATGACACTCATGACAAGAGCACTGTCATGAGAAACTGCACACCTAGCTCTCAAGTTGAAAAGCAAAAAATACGTACAAACACTAAATATGTAAGAAGCACATACAATAACCTAAATTAACTGTTCTTGTGTTGTTTGACAACTGACAATCCGGTGCTATGTTGTAAATCCTGTTTTGAAATTCATATGCATATGAACACACCAATTATTTACAACTTCATTTAAGTAATTTTTATTTTATTATGTTTTTTCTTTTCTTAGGCAGACGTGCTCCATTGTACAGCAAGGATGATCCAGACTGGGTGCCTTCACTGAAGACGTGTGCTGCAGAGAAGTGGCAGTTGGTGCTGATGGTGGGATGACATCTGGCAGCTGAACGCTTCAACCGACGACAAAAAAGAACTAAAAAAAACATGGCAAATAGCACATGTTAGAATCCATGTTGAACGTGTCATAGGCTGTGTTAGACAAAAATACACAATCTTGAATGGCCCTCTTCTACCTATTGATTTTCAAACATGTAGATATCCAGAAAAAGTTGCATTAATCGATATGATTGGCTTTGTGTGCTGTGCCTTGGTTAATCACCTTTGGTGGGTTATGAGTAGCTGCATGAATTGTAAAAAGAACAAGTGGATAGAAGAGTGATAGCTGATGTGAACCTTTTTTATTTTACATTGTTCCACCTTTACTTTGAAGTTGTTTTTGCAAATATGGGGCAGACATGATTTTTCATTCACTGCACTCTTTATTTGAGCATGATGCTGGTGAAGATTCTCAGTCGTCCAGGACATGATAAAATCAAAAAAGGCGTTCAATACAGGATCAACTGGACTTTATTAGTAACAAATAAAGTCCAGTTGATCCTGTATTGAACGCCTTTTTGATTTGAGCATGAATTACTATATCATTGTTTATGTATTGATTTGATTAATGTAATTTTGATTATGCTTTTTCTGTAATGGATATCACACAGACGTGAGCAAACAAGATGACTTACATATTACAACATATGTTTCACATAGTGGTGCTGATACTGTATAGCTCACGTCGATTTAGAAAACCTCTCTTTTAAACAGAATAAATGACATTATGTACCGGTATCATTAACCATTTTGTTTGTGCACTTTTTGTATTGACTAGAAAATATTCTGCCAAACTCAAAGTAGTTATAAGGTAAAAAAAGGTCTATATAAAGACAACCATTCGTACTATTATCTTAAAAGATAAATGTCTGCAGAATGCACCTCAAAGTTCTTACTGTAATTAGATTCATAGAGTAGCTGTTATTTATATAATTTGTGTTGAAACACTGTACAAGAGTTGAAAATTTTGAATAACACTTGTCAGCCATCATTGTACTTCACATGTTTATTTAAAAAATATGTATTGAGGTAGTTCTGCACAGAGCTTCTATAAGATGAACTGAAACACACATTTACACATTTAGTCTGGATTAATAAGGAAAATCAAGGCATTGCTCTCTGGAACCGCTCAGATCTGGTTGATCCAGGGATCAAATGTAGCTTAAAAAACAGGGATCTAAGATCATTTTGACAAAATTTGCTTCAATCCTCAGACTGATGTGATGAGTCACATACATTTACAATAAGAATACATAGCTAGTGTGTGTTTAAAAACACACCCAAAATATATTTATATGTACACACACAAATTAAATATAAATCACCAAACACCAAATAATTCACAATGTCTGCGTAGGTCACAGCTGGTAAGGTCCTCTCATCTTCTGACATGTTGGACAGCCGGTATGGGTCTTAGCTGCCAATTATCTGTATTTTATCCAAATAACGTTCCTTTGCTGCAGGCTGAAGCTGGTCCACATACTCTCCTGCAGCTTCTGTCTTCTTTACAGAGGTTTGTTTTACAGAGAACATGGTCAAATCAGAAATAAAACCGGAGCTCCGACTTCAACTACTGTGTGTTTACAGCGCGAGTGTCTCCAACATGGCGGTGCTTCCGGTATTGCGCAATCCGTGAAAAGGGTCTATAGTGAAGTGTGGCGATAACGATATATATCGCGATATGTTTTTGGTATAAAACTTTCAATAGGAATGAAAAAAAGCATAGGGTGTCCTTTTGCCATAATTTATTTTGAAAACTGCTATACCACAAAATAATCTCTATTAAGAAAATTTCACTACTAGGTCCAGAGAGTTTTTAAATAATTAACAACTCAAGCATTAGGCTTCTTTCTTGTAGTGCAAAACAGTGCAAAATATATCTTGTGTAGTTTTAGCCATAAGTTTTAAACTAAAGAATATGTTGTTAACTCTTAACAGTTTCCAATATTGTCACTTAAGAAATGAACAGTAACAGAGCAGCATTTTACACTGAAAACACTTCACCCTCCAACCCTCTAGAGGGCGTCTCCTTCAGCTTTAAGGAGAGCTGACAAGGCAACCAGAAGAAGAAGAACCAGTTTCCTCTGTGGCTTTGACCAGAGGGTCTCGCAGTAAAATCACACAACACAGTGTTCTGTTCACAGATCAGAGGGCAGGTTTCTCTAAAGCTGACCAACAACTTTCGACAACAAAAACAAACGGAATGCAGCATTTTGCGCATGCATCCGAATACGGCAACACTACGACAAGCCGGACGTAGTTAGCTTATAGCTTTGCTACTTAGCACTCGAAGAAAAGACTTTAACACCACTTACGCACGCACAGTTTTAAACTAAAAAAAGTAAAGATTAAATCTGACAACTCTGATTTTACATCAGACAGCATTACTGCGGTTAGCCGGTAGAAGACAGATCTCTATCGTAGGCTAAATGTCTATCGTTTCTACCGTGTACCGTTTATATTGCGCATTCCTAATCAGGAGGTTACTAAATGGTTAATGGACTGACTGGAGTCTGAGACGTGCAGACTGAAGGACCACCAGGCCTGCAGACAACATGCTACTAAAAAATCTTAGAAGTTTTAAAAGTAGAAATAATTGACTCACTGCCTGAAATGATGGCTGAGTGGTCATTTAAAAACTTGGATCAAAGTAAGTTTCAGAGGTGAACTGTGGTTTTTATTTATTTAATTTGGGTCTTTGATGCGTTTCCTTTCATTTTTAATCAAATGGCTGTTTTTTGTTCCAGTCCTTTTAGAATCAGCTTGTTTTTGTAGACCCAATCATAATTGGCGTACCTTCCTTTAATGTGTATTTAAAATGCACAATGAACGTGACAAATCTGTGAAACGCACTGAAGTTCTACAGAAAGTTGTTAACCTTCAGTGTGCGTCCCGGACAAACCGTCCTGTTAACGACAACAAAGACACGTTTTGATCCAGAAGACCCACTGAAATAAAAACACTCTGGAACGACCAACCACTGCACAACAGCTTCTGATAACCAGGTACCGCCATGTTGGGAGGTGCTACCTGGCATTGTTAGTTCCTGCTGTAATGATGGCAAACAATAAAATGACTGTTAATGGAACCTGACATAAAAAAAGTGTGGTTTAGATCAATATTTTGAAAAGTAAACCTGTTTTATTCCACTGCGGGTCGTTTCTTTCTCTGAACTAGACTCCTATAACTGGTGGAAAGCTGAGAACCTCACGACGGTCAATATACTATAAACCAGTGGTGTAGACCACATGATACTCGGGCATATGGAATACCACTAGAAAAGCTTAAGAGTTTAATTTACCAGCTTAATTGTGCATTGTGCATATTAAATACACATTAAAGGAAGGTATGCCAATTATGAGTGGGTCTACAAAAACAAGCTGATTCTAAAAGGATTAGAACAAAAAACAGCCATTTGATTAAAAATGAAAGGAAACTCATCAAAGACCCAATGATAAATGACGTATCATTAGGCACGTGTCATTGATACGTTATACATCAGTTAAACGCTTCCATGACTATCTGTATGCAGCGCTTGTTTATTACATTCACTTATCCAGGGAATTATTGTATAATTAATACTTCTATACTTAATACTTAACATGTTTTGCTTTGATACTTTTTAATACTGATACTGTTATATAAATAAAATGTTTTTAATAAAAAGCCAACTATTGCACAAAGTTTGTTGCACATTTAATTCAATATAAACATCAGAGATATTTGGAAATGTTCAATACACCTCCCCGGGCGCTTTCTGGCTGCTCACTGCACCACCTGGTGGTGGTTGGGTTAAATGCAGAGACGAATTTCGTCTGTGTATGGGAAACATACACAGATGACAGACAAAGACATTATTATTATTATTATTATTATTATTATTATTATTATTATTATTATTATTATTATTATTATTATTATTATTATTATATGCTTAAAAATCTAAATAAATTGACAATTACATTGTACTAACTGGTGTACTTTGGTTTCTAAGCATTATACCCACTACAAAGATGTAGACTACACCACTGGTATAAACCAGCCAGCTGATAAACTGTACGTTGATGTTAATGATGTTTCATCTTGAGGAGGAGAGTAATCCTGAGGCTGCAGGTTTGAGCCGTGTCAGGAAGGCCAGCTGACGTAAAACTGCCAAATCTTCTGCGATTATAAGGAAAATAAAACATTATATACATTCATTAGTCTAAGTGGAAATACACAGATGCTGGTAGCAGAGCTCTGGTTAGACTAAGTATAGTAATTACTTAAATAGCTCTTGTGCACCGGTCTAGTTAGAATGATTACAGCTCGTAGTCATTTTATCACCGTAGCGATGGCCCACTGGGTCGGCGTTTAGCCTCCACCTGATGGAAGACTCATTCAGAACACTCTTGTCTGCTGTTTTCACAATGTATAGTGTATATTTCTGTAAAATGAGGCTATTTGTGTGTGGCGTTGATACAGTAACAGCACTGTGATACATGTAGCACCTAGCAAGATGGTGGCCACAACTCTTATTCCAGTGTGCTTGCTTGTTGGTAAGCATTTCCTGCCCAATCCTAATCTCTTCCTAGGCTTTTACTTTTGGTATAACTTAAACTTAAACCATCTTTATCCTCAACACGAACAAAAAGTATACCCAAGTTAGAAATGGTGACTTCATAAATACATTTATTTACCTTCAATAAACCCCAGACACAGTATAAGTGGACAGATGCTTTTTGCGCTGAAACAATCACACATAATCATGCACAAATATGAGTTGCATTATTTTCTGGGTATACCTAGTTCCTCTCATTGTGTAAATTCATTATATTTTAAACTTTAAATTTAACCCTCCACATGATTGTTTCATCCGTTGGTCAATAACACACAGACAGGCAAACATAAATAATATAAAATCTTTTTTTTTACATCGCAACATACTCTTTATTTTCCATCGGTCACACAAAAAATGTTAAATCTCTATTTGAATTTCTCAGTTTTTATATATATTTCATGCACAACCAGTCACATGCAGACCTGCCCCCCCTCCACACTAGTCCAGGCTGTGCTGGCCTCACAGGAGACAAATGATGAGAATGAAGTGGCGTAAAGATAAAGATAAAATATGGCAGAGGAGAGATGGAGCCAGACAGCGAGACAACAGCTGGGAGCGACGGAAAAAATAAAGATTGGTCGAATAAAAGGTCATAAAAGACTTAAAGCTGAGGGAGAGGACTGAGGAACTGCACATACAGAAGGGAGAGGACTGAGGAACTGCACATACAGAAGGAAGAGGAGAGGAAGAGGAGAGGAGAGTGATCACTGTGGAGGAAAAAAAGGATTCAAAATGATTCACGGACCGAGCGATAAAAATAAAGACGTGTCAAAAAGTGACAGAGGGAGATGGACAGCTGTGAAGACTGACTGAGAAACAAACGGTTAACGCTGTGACGGGAAGAGGAGGAGGAGGAGGAGGAGACGTGTTTAAAGACGTAAAATGACAGAAAGAGTCATTAATATTATAATACAAAAATATTTATGAAATAGCGTAATGTGTATTGTATTAGTTAGAAACTTAGAAAGAGTTAGTCATTTTGTACTGTTGGTTGAAGATTATTATTGTTTACCGGTAATCTGATTGTTGGAGAAAAGGGGCAGATATAATAAGATTTATTCTTCTTTCTGCCACCTTTCATTTTTTTATATTTTGTACATTATCATTTATGGGATTGTCTTGTATTGTTTCTTTTGTAAAAAAATGAACAAATTTAATAAACATAAACAATATGAGGCTAAATGTCTGTACTTCAACACGACCGACCCACGTGCTTTTCAAATCAGTTTCTGTCAATGTCAATTTTATTTATATAGCACATAAAAAACTCCAAAGCCGAACAAAGTGCTGTACAGTGAAAAAAAAAAAAAAGGTATATATATACCAGAGTAAAATGCATCTAGTGCCACTGAAACATAATAAAGTTAACAGTAAATACACAACAACAATAAAATCTGCTCAACATTTGTTCTCAGACTCTGCGTGGATCAAATGCCAAGTGAAACAGATGAGTCTTGAGCAAAGATTTAAAAGTGTCAACAGTCTGAGCGCTCTTTAAGTTATCAGGTAAACTGTTCCACAGCTTTGGAGCAGCAACCACAAAAGCCCGATCACCTCTGGATTTAATTCTGGTTGGTAGACCGGAGTGCTCTTACTGGAGTGTAGATGTTGATAAGATCACATAAATATGACGGGGCCAGACCTTTTTAAAATTTTAAAAACAAGCAATAAAATCTTAAAATCTATCCGATAGTGGACAGGGAGCCAGTGAAGAGAAGACAGGACAAGACAGGGGTTATATGTTCATATTTTTTAGTTGATGTTAAAAGACGAGCTGCTGCGTTCTGGACAGATTGTAGACGATGCAAAGATGATTCGTCTAAACCAACATACAGTGAATTACAATAGTCCAAGCGAGAGGTAATAAAAGCGTGAATCACCTTTTCAAGGTCTCTGAAAGAGAGACAAGACTTCACCTTGGCAATGAGTCTTAGCTGGAAGAAACTGGATTTAACAACTGCATTTATCTGTTTGTCTAATTTAAAAGCACTGTCAAAAATAACTCCCAGATTCCTGACATTGGAGTGGCTGTGTGAAGCCACGGGGCCAAGAACATTCAGGGTGTTACATTTACCAAAGCTGATGGCTTCCGTTTTATTTTCTGTCTCTTTACATCCTGGTCCTGCAGTCATGCAGTGTGAGCACATTCATTTTTAAAAAGTGTTTCTTTTTTACATTCAGTCCAGAACAGAAAGTCGTATTAAACTTTCTTGCAGCAGCTCCTCTAAATAAATATGTGAAGGAGCAGAAGTTTGTCTGCAGTGAAACAGGACAAACGGCAGCAACTGATCTGACTTCACTTCCTGAACGTTTCACTTCAACCACAGAACTGACACTGTCAGAGGTGGAAATCTTCCAATCGTTTCAGCGTTTTTGAAAACGCAATGATTTTAACGTTAAGATTGCTTTTTTAATTGTTGTTGAATAGAAACTGAGTCATGCAGCTACAAGGAATTAGTTTTGTGCTTCTAAGAGTTAGAGCGCCTGTAAATATACAAAATAAACTGTTATGTAGAGAGAAATGTGATGAAGTGTCCAGAGTGGTGCGATGTTGATGATTGGATGGTCGACGTCCCAAAGGAGTGAGTGAAATCATCTGGGTCCAGCAGCAGAGAGGAGCAAACGCTCTCTGGAGCTTTTGGTCCTGATGGACCTCATCCTCCTGCGGGCAGGAAACATCTGATGCCGTTTTAGTCCAGGATGAGTTGGACCTGCTACAGTCTGAGCTGCTTCCTGGATCAGGAGGTGTAAAGGTCCATGAGCATGGCCAGATGTCGTGTGTTTGATTTTAAGAACTGCTGTCTGTTCGCACGGTGACTGTTGGTGCAAGTACTGGAAAAGGAGCGTGTGCTGGTAGGAGCTGAAGTCACGTTCACGCTGCAAACTCTTGTAAGAGTAGACAACGTTTTCTCCTAGACTAGACAAATAAATCTGACTCTGACTAAATCTTTGGTCGTGAAGAAATAAATACATTTCTTGAGTTCATGGGAGTTTGCCCATCCAGTCTACATGTGTTTTGTGGACACGGAGAAGTCGTTCGACCGTGTTCCTGAAGGTACACTGTGGGGGGCGCTCTGTTAGTATGAGAATGGGGTGCCATTGTTATTTGCTGTTCGATCACTATACAAGCGGTGCGAGAGTTTGGTTCACATTGTCCGTAGTAACCCCTTCAGGGTGGGAGTCGGACCTTCAGGACTACCAGTTGTCACAGATTCTGTTCAGAACTTCTATGGACAGAACTTCTCGGTGCAGTCAGGAGGTGGAGGGAGTCCGGTTCGGTGTCCTCAGGTTTCCATCTCTGCTCTTTGCAGATGATGTGGTCCTGTTGGCGTTAGGGATGCATCTTTGAGATTTTTATTAATGAAAAGTGCATTATAAATTTAATTCATTATTATTATTATTATTATCAATCCAAATTTCTCACTTCTGATCTGATACCGATACTTAAAAACTGGGTATTGACCGATACCGATACTTTTCCGATCCGATACTGTTCAGGTATGTGAATCTGTATAATGAAATGTTTGTACTGAGACTATTCATTTTAACAATGTGTGAGATAAACCCAATGAAGACACTCTTGAGCCTTACAACAGGAAACTCACAAACTTTAACAGCACACAAGAGGCAGGTCTATACCACACACATGTCCTTCTCACTCATTGTGCAGCTGGAAAAACTAAAATACCGCTAAGCATTATGGGAAAGACAACAAAATCCACTCCCTTAGTGGTTAAGGGGAATGGATTTTGTTGTCTTTCCCATAATGCTTAGCAATCTTGTGGTGAAGAGGGAGCTGAGCTGTAAGGCAAAGCTCTCCGTTTACTGGTTGATCTACGTTCCTACCTTCACCTCTGGTCATGAACTCTGGGTAGAAACAGAAGAACCGCTGCTCCTCCACATCGAGAGGAGCCAGTTGAGGTGGTTCATGCATCTGGTAAGGATGCTCCCATGGCGCCTCCCTAGGGAGGTGCTTTGGACATGTTCGACTGGGAGGAGACCCCGGGGAAGACCCAGGACTCACTGGAGAGACTCCGCCTCTCTTTGGCCTGGGAACACCTTGATGTCCTCCTGGAAGAGGTGGAAGAGGAGGCTGTGGAAAGAGATGTCCGGACCTCCATGATCAAACTGCTGCCCCCGGGACCTGAGTCCAGAACAAGAGGAAGATGATGGATGGTTTTCTTTTAGTACATGCACCAAGTTGAACAACAAATGCTGTTTGTGCTTGTAAAAGCAGAGAACTTTTAGTAAACCGACGACGTGAAGCTTGAACCCACGTCTGCAGGTCGACCAACCAAACCAACCCTGAAAGACTTCATGGAGACTTCCTGTTGAACGAGCTGCAGTCGTCACGTGGGAACATCAATCTGACTTCTGCGTTGGAATTTAATTTAAAGGTCCACTGACGTCATCTTACAAATTTGTATAAAATGATAGAAGATATACAGGTAGTCCTTGATTTACGAGCGCTCTTACTTACGAGGTTCCGGACTTGCGAGCTGGCGAACATGCAGTACATTTGTAAAGAACATACAAAAAATACAGCACTTTTATATGTATTTAGATGAGAGTGTGTTAGCTAACCGTTTGGAAACAAGTTTCTGAGCATGTTTATGAACTAGTATGAACGTTTGTGTTGAAAAACGAGTGTTCGTAGTAGCGCTAGCATAAATTTTCCGACTTACGACCGATAATCCGGACTTACGAGAACACGTGTTTCGTGTTCCGACGTACGAGATTTTCATTTTACGAGATACTCGTAGTAATGGAACTCGCTCGTAAGTCGGGGACCACCTGTAATGTATATATATATTATCATTCAACTGTTTTTTTTTTGCAAACAAAATGATAAATTAATGAAAATTCCTTTCAAACTGAATTTAAAATGAAAAACCGCTTTTCTCTCTGAAAAATCTGACTACAAGCGAATGCAACATATGTGACGTTGCAAGGAGAACGTCTTTAGAACGCCCCATATAAATATTCATGCGAACAAGAAATAAAACAACAAAATTATCAATCTAAGTTAAGATTTGAGCTATTTGTCTTCAGTTTTGGAAGCAGGAAGTTAGATGAGCAGAAACAGCAGGTTCTAATTTAGGTCTGCACCTGTATGTATTTGACTCTTACCTGTTCAGGAAACAGGGAGCTCAGTCCGAGGGGGCAGCTTTATTTATTCCATTTTTGACGAAGGTCTTACATCTTTTGGGAAAGTGAAAAGGCTCACTTGTTCACTGATGATATTAGAACACCCAAATGCAACATAACCAGCATTTTTCAAGTTATACCAAAAAAAAGGTGATCTGGATGAGAATGAATATGTGTTAATGGCAGATGAATACTGAAGGTCCTGCTCCCTACGTCACAAATGTTGCATTTGCTTGTAGTCGGATTTTTCAGAGAGAAAAGCGTTTTTTGATTTTAAGGTCATTTTGAAAGGAATTTTAATTATTTTATCATTTTGTTTGCAAAAACGAACATAGTTGAATGATAAAATATATATATCTTCTATCATTTCATGCAAATTTCTAAGATGATGTCAGTGGACCTTTAAAGAATTGACTGACAGCTTTGTGGAAACTCCCTTAAACTGTGAAACACAATAAACGTCATTGTTTTCTCAGCTCACAGTTCGTAAACGCTTTCCCGCTGAATTCAGCACCCAGCTGATTGTCTGACAAATCACCTCAACGCCAACGGCTCCCTGTAGAGTAAATCTTCCTGTCGATATCCAGATGTTTAAGTGCTGCTTGTTTGTCCCACAGTCCAAGGTCGTTATACAACAAAACAAGGTCGTGTGCACCAAACGAGCTCCTTGACTTTCATTCGTGGAGCCGAGGGACCAGAACCGATTGGAGTCAACCTTGATCGGCTGCACGTCACATCATTAAACATTTACCTTCACTTCCATCACTCCTGCAACCATCACATTAACGTTCTAACATTTCCATGAAAACATTTGCAAATTTGAAATTAAATAATCGTCATCATGAAGCACTCTGTGTTCTTCTGCTTCCATCAGCCATGAAATCAAAGAAAAACCTTCTGGTTCTTTCCTGGACCTGGAGTTAATGATCACTGTGAAGACGAGCTTCCTCTGATCACTAATAAATCAATTTAACCATAAAACACGCATTTATTATGGGCTGTATGCCCCTGGTTTGATGGCGTCCATAAGTTCTCTGGACTTTGCTGAATATTTAATTTGTCCAGGCAGATTGAAAAT
>JBBPBX010059157.1:0-21865 GCA_038048925.1 Garcialebias charrua | reverse complement strand
AGCAATGATGCTAAACTTTCTATTCCAATACCTGAACTCCAGAAGCTTTCTAGATACATTCAACGCTTTGAGCCAGGGCCGTTGGGTTCAATCTATACAAAGAACTACCTAGACTCTCTTGATTTCCAGCTGGGTAATTTTCCAAATGCTACTGCTGAGGATAAAATTGCGCTGATCAGGCTCACCGCAGACTGGCCTGTATATAACTTCATTGTTCGCCAACCGGACGCCATAAAAACAGATTACAAACTGTTGCGTGATACTCTTATACGAGAGTTCACTCCAAACATGGGGCCTGGTGGCTACCCTGATGCCGAGAAGGTCGTGCAAGGTAAGAAGGAGCATCCACAGGCATATTACCAGAGAATGTTCCAGGCTTTCTTTGGTAATCGCAATGAACCGGGCATGGAGGACGACGTAGGTTTTAAATACCTTTTCGGTAAAAACCTCCACCCTGATATAAAAGAGTCAGTTCAAGTGATGGCTAATTTCAGAGACAAGACCATCAAGGAAATGAAACAATGCGCCGTAAATGTTTTCGAGGCCCGCATGGAATGCAGAACACCCGTAGAGGTGTTCACGAGTGCGAGAGCCGACTCCCAATCGCTGGAACTGGAAGGGACGCGAGCACCAGCTCCCTATCCACCGACAGGCGAAAAGAAACAGACCTTTCACCCTGACAAACCACAAAGTGGGGGTGTCCGCTTGAGGAAAAACCCAAGGTGGCTCAAGCAAAACACGGAGGGTGAACAAAAGGATCAAAAGGGGGGTGCGCGTCCAACGAGTAAAGATTATGGGTACAAGGGTAACCCATATAACCAAGGGTGGTCCCAGCAGGAACCCCCGAACCAAGGGTGGTCCCAGAGGGGACACCCGAAGCCAGTCTGGGCCCGGAAGGGGCCCCCACGCCGTGGACCTGCTCCCCCTACCCCTCAAACTGAACAGTCCGAGACAGACAAAAAATCGCAGAAGTCCCGGAGGAAAGGCCGTAGCCCTCTGTCCCCAGAAGTCAAGGAGGAAATACGTCAGATGTTCGACACGTGGGAAAATACTAAAAATGAGAACAAACCCGGTGTGATGTGTAGCACTATCATTGATAGTAACTCTGAACATTCTAACAACAACAATGCCACAGTTGCTGGCAGTCACCAAGACATTGGTGGCCAGGATGCTGACAATCAGGGTAATGACAGTCGAATCGTTGACAGTCCAGAATGTGACAGTCAACAGAACGTTGACTGTAACCATGACTTCATTGCTACGGAGCCTGAGCACCCCTCGTCAGAAAAAGGGGGGGAAAGCTCACTCACCGTTGAAAGTGGCTCGCCACGAACTGAACAGTCAGACCCATGTGTGTCTGCACTAACAGTACTGATAAATGAAGGTCACACAGTCAGGGGTAGGCGTGATAAACGTCGGAGACAACCTGGTGAGTTCCTGTGTGACATTATCAGAAAGGGGCCCGCTAAGAAGGCTTACCTGTCCATCACGTTGGAAGGGATCCTCAGAAAAGAGGCCCTCTTGGATGGTGGGGCAGACATATCCGTTATGTCACCCACACTGTTAGAAGAGCTGCGGCTGGCCGCTAGCGGTGTTGACAGGGAAATACCCCTCAGAGAATGTGCTATAGTTTTGCAGGGTCTCTCGGAGACGAGTACAACCCTAACAGCTATAGCAATGGTTCACATGCAGATTGGTGAGACGACACTATACCACCCGGTATACGTGTCCACCGTTGACTCATGCCCATTTTTGGTTGGCCAAGACTTTATAAACCGCTTCGACGCGGTTATAGATTATGGCGATCAGACAATGTGGACCAGAGTGAGTCAACCACTGCCGATCGATATGCCTACACAGAGTAACACTGACCGTCTAACGGCAGGTACCGCGGAAGGCAAAAGGGAATGCTCAGACGAGAGCACAATCCCTGTGGGTGAACCTCCAACTACAGGTGAGGCAGTAGAGGTCCAACAAGAGAGCCCCCTCTGCGAGCTGAAACAGTTGGCACTCACCGAACACTACCTACCACAGGTAGTCAAAGGTGTTGAGATTCAAGGATCCCACACCGATGATGCTGTTCTGTCCCCTTGGACGGAGAAATCAGCGATCAGCCAAGCTTTCTTTGGAACCTTGGTTAAGAAACAGTTGGGTCTCGGAATGAACAAAAAGGCTTTCCGCTTCCCGTTAGACCCCAACGATAAACAGGTAATGACTGCTAAAGGGATCATTGACCTTAAACTAATCTGGAACCAACGAGAACTGGATCACCCGTTCCTCGTGGTCCCGAACTTACCACATACAACCTACATAGGCTCCGACATTTTGGTAAGATTAGGTGTCCGAGTGGACGTCAACAACAATGCACTGTGGTCACTAGATACAGCCACGAAGGACTCTCCTGTGTTAACCACAGAGAACCTTAAGGCTGGACAGACCATTCCAGAGGTCTGCCAGGTTGCTAACAGCCATAACACTGTGGTGCCACCTCAGGTTATGAACAAGCCGGTGATGATTCACATCATGAAAGGACAGGCTATTAGAACAAAACAGGCATGCTTTCAACCATCTCCTATGTTTTTCAACTTAGGACTGTCCATGGAGGCCACATGCCAAGTGACCCTCGACGGCAGAACCACGACTGTCGCTGTGTGTAACACGAGCACAGAAGAGGTACTGATCCCAAAGCGCTCACAGCTAGGATGGTTGATCTCTACTGATTTTCATGATTTTGAACTAAGCATTCCATTTCTGGGAGGACTCCCAGAAAACTTGATCCCAAGTCATCATTCGGGGCGAGTCTTGTTCACAAAACCAACACAGGCCATAGCTCTTTTCTCCCCCACTGAGTCCGACCGGGACATTGTCCACAGGTTCGGTTTCAACCAAGGAGAAAGTCTAGGCCCTCAAACTTACAGTGCACTACCTGTTGACAGGTTTTATGACACTGAAGGGGACTCACTGGAGCTCCCCAGAGAACAAGAACCGCTCTCATTTGCTTCACAGATAGACCAGGTGGTCGCTCAGGCCGACGCCTTGGAAACTGATGAAGACAGGGACAAACTTCGCAAAGTTCTGCTAAAATATGAAAAATCATTCTCAACTGACTCGATGGATTGTGGGTTGACCACGCTCCACACAGTGAGCATTCCAACCCCGCCTGATGCTCCACCTGCATTTGTCAGACAATACAAGATTCCTCTGGCAGCACATCAACCTATCAGGGAAATCATTGCTGACCTGTTAGGAAAAGGTATCATCCGATACTGTAACAGCACTTACTCTGCGCCTTTATGGCCGGTGTTAAAACCAAATGGTAAGTGGAGACTCACTATAGACTACCGAAAGCTAAACAAACAAGTTCCCTTATCCAGATGGCCTATGACGCAACTCCAACAGGAACTGCCCAAGGTCACCAATGGTAAGTACTTCTCGACCCTCGACGTCGCCTCTGGTTTTTGGACCATCCCTGTGCGCGCCGAGGACCAGTACAAACTAGCTTTCACTTTTGGTGGCCGTCAATACACCTTTAACAGGTGTCCCTTTGGCTACGCTAACTCACCTGCAGAGTTCAACATCTTCTTGAACAAAGCATGTCCAGACGCCCACGAGCGTGGAACACTGATCTACGTGGACGATGTCCTTTTGAGGCAGCCAACACTGGACTCACATTTGGCTGAGATCGACCACGTTCTGAATCAGCTAACAACTGCTGGTGCTAAAATATCACTGTCGAAGTGCCAGTGGTGCAGAACCAAGGTGGACTACGTTGGCCTACTTGTAGGTCCAGACGGAGTACAACCACAGCTGACTCGCACCCAAGGCCTTGACAATCTCAAAGTCCCCACCAGTCTCAAAGAACTACAAAGTTTTCTTGGCGTGTGTAACTACTCGAACCAGTTCATAGAGAACTATGCAGACCTTGCAAAGCCACTGACTGAACTCCTTAAGAAAGACGTTCCATTTGTCTGGACTGACAAACAGCAGCAGGCTATGGACGCTCTTATAAACAGGATCAAGTCAGCCCCTTGTTTAGTCTACCCGGACTACAACAAAGAGTTTTACTTGGAAGTGGGCTTCTCAGCTCATTGCATAAGTGCAGGTCTATACCAGATACACGACAGAGACAAACGTGTAGTAGCCTACGCCAGCAAAACGATGGCAGGCCCCGAATTGAGATTCTCAGACTGTGAGAAAGCTTTACTGACCACAGTGTGGGCAGTTAAACATTTCTCCAGCTACATTGGTGGGCAGAAAATCATTGTGGAAACACAACACCAGCCAGTGACCTTCCTTAACAGTGAACGCATCAGAGATGGTGTGGTGACAAACTCACGTGTTGCAACGTGGCTCATGGCACTTCAAAGTTTTAACCTAGACATCCGTTATGGTCAGAACAAGAAGTCTCATCTGGGGACGGACTTGGCAATCTGCCAGAAGTGTACACAAGATGTACCAGCCACCCAGCCGCCGGTTGAGGTAAAAACCCCAGTAACTGAAGACCCGAATCACCACTTCTTTGATGACAATATCTGCAAAGATATGACAACATTGTACGTGGATGGATCTTCATTCCTCCGCGACAAGATCTGCAGAGCAGGTGTTGGAGGGGTCCTCCTCCAAGGCCAAGAGCAGATAACTTTCAGCTACAAATTAGGATCTCAGACTTCTCAGTATGCTGAGATTGCAGGAATCCTAATAGCTCTCCAGATTGTAGTAGAACGCTCCATCAAGACGCTAGTCATCTGCACTGACTCTAACTATGCTCGTTTGAGTTTCGCTTGTCACCTCGCTGTGTGGAAACAGAACGGTTTCCTAACAAGCGACAGAAAAGTGGTCAAACACAAAGAGCTTTTCATAGCGTGTGATCACTTGGTGACATCACATGACTTACAGATCTACTGGAAGAAGGTTCCAGGGCATTCTAGAGTCCCTGGCGATGACAAACACTACAATGACATTGCAGACTCCTTAGCCAAAGAAGGAGCCGACGAAGGTCCTCTATGGTCCTTCGACCCCTCCTGGTTAATCGAGACTCTGCCAACACAACCTTCAGTCAGAGTTATGGCAGTCACACGTGCACAGGCCGCGGACAAACCTGCTGACAACGCAGTCTCCGTACGACCCGCACTGACTGACCCTGACATCATCCAACTTCAGAAGTCGGATCCTGCTATCAACTCCATGATACTGTATCTGACTGATCCGGACAAGAACACTCCGTCTAAAGACGAACTGGATTCCGATCCAGACCTTAAAGTCCTTTATCAGCTGCGCAAACAGCTTAAACTACTCAAGGGCATCCTGACTTTCGCTCATGGACCAACGTCCTCACCTGTGTTCGTGGTTCCCCATGACCAAAGGGGGGTGATGTTAGTTCATGCCCATGATCTCCCGTCCGCAGGACACAAAGGAGATAAAGCCACGCTGACGGCATTAAAACAAATTGCCTATTGGCCTGGAATGAAAAAGGATGTCAAGGACTACATTGAAGGGTGCGTGGTCTGTGGCCAGTTTCAGCCAACCAGACCACTTCACAGAGCACCACTGCAAAGCAGAGGCATTGCATTCCCATGGTCTGACCTCCAGATCGACTGGGTTGGACCACTCACTAAGAGCTCTAGAGGAAATAAATATTTTCTCACGGTAACCTGTGCATTTACCAAATGGGTAGAATGCCTACCAGCTCCTAACGACACAGCACAAACAACTGCTATGTTGTTAATGAATCATATATTCTCAAGGTTTGGACTTCCCCTTCGGGTGAACTCAGACCAAGGTACACACTTCACAGGTGAAGTGATGAAAGAACTGTGGAAGACGCTAGGCGTCAAGGCCAACTTTCATGTCGGCTACCACCCACAGGCTTCAGGCCAAGTTGAGAGAGCAAACAGAACTGTGGTGAGTATTTTGAAGAAATACGTGGCTGCAAACCACAAGGACTGGGATGTGAAACTCCCTCTGGTCCTCATGGCCATAAGAGCCACTCCACACACATCAACTGGCATCTCTCCCTTCGAGATGATGACCGGTCGACAGATGACTCTCCCTCTACACCTGTTGTACCAACCAGGCGACGCCGTCATGGCGACAGCCTACACTACACAACAATACATGAAAGATTTGAATGTACACCTCAGAAACACTTTTGCTTTCGCCCAGAAAAACCTGGAAAGGTCCGCTGAAGGACGCAAGGCGTACTATGACCAGAAGGCCTCTCACAATGAACTCCAAGTGGGAGACAGAGTCTGGTACTATACGTTCGCCCCAGCAACCGGGAAAGGAGAGTCCGGGACCGGAACTCTCGCCCGCAAACTAATGCCCAGGTGGACTGGACCTCATCTGATAACAGACAAAGTGTCCTCAGTCGTCTACGAGATCAAAATCAGCAAAGGCCGCAAAGAGCCAATTGCTAAATGGGTACATCGAAATCAGATCAAACCTTACAAGGCGTTCAATGACTCCACAAAAGACAAAGATCTCACAAACTCACCGACTTCATGGGATAATAAGGTCGTCCAAACACAAGTTAGTAAATAAACTAATCAGGTTTAAACTACCATATTTCCCACCCTATAAGTCGCATTGTCCAACTTGAACTTAGAAACGCTAAGTCCAACACCCACAACAAAAACTAATCTTAACAACCATTTAAATCCACAAGATTTAAGTTGACCTCGGTCATAAAGTTGAGACCTGTTTTCTTGTGTGTTGCACTTTGGAATCTGACGACAAGAGTGTGTCGAAGCAGTGAAACGTTGTTTCCTTGTTGTTTAGTCATTACTGTTGTCATTATTTGAGATATTGTTGTGGTTCTGGACACTCCCAGCCAAAAAAGGTTTTGTATTAACATTGATTAATGCATAAGATGGATCTAACTATGCCAACATGCAGTTCGTTTTGTTAAATCTCAACCGTTGAAGAGTCAATGTAGTTTAAAGCTACTCAAGGTACCATAAACTACACTGGCCTCACGATTTCTAAATTGAACCGATTCGATCGTTTCTATTCTAGATTATCTATTCATTTTGATGAGTCTCGCCATAGACTTCAAAATTTATTAGGTACACCAAATCCTACGTCGTTCGTCTAAAAGACAACAGACATTTAGATCAAACTATATTTCATTTTTCTACTTTAGTTTAACCTAAACTAAGTAATGAATGGAGGAATAGTTTGGAATTAGAGGCCTTCGTTACAGAAGCCCTCCAAAATTCTATAGGTATAGATCCCTATATCTAATTTACAGAATTGATCCACCCCTTAATTGGTAATTATAGCTGATCTAAACCATGATAGCTTACATACCAGGTGCATATAGGTAGGGCCTAATGTAAAATCCCAATCATAAGCCCACCTAAAACCACATAATTGCATGACACATAGAACCAGAGTGGCACTGACTGGAGACCAACCAGCCAACAACCTTCGATGTGGGGACCTGCAGCTCCAACGCTTGGTCTTCAACCTTCATCCAAGGATCGCCTCCTCTGCGTCAATCGAGGGATCCCCTCTACATGCTGATTATGAAAACAATTGTTGCTGATCAATCAACAAAACTAATCGTTGTGGATTTACTGCTGTGGGATTACCGCTGTGGATTATAAGACTTTGTTTTCCAAAGGATCACAGACTTTGTTTTCCAAGAGTTAACAGACTCAGTTTTCCGAGGGATTAAAAGCTTACCGCAATGGGATTACCTACGAACAGTATGGAAGTTCCAAAAACTTTATGGGATTATAATTTTTGATTTTTTCTTTTCCACTCGCCGGATTACTTCAAGATCAGAGACAGTTCAAGGTTTCCTTTCGTGTTGGACCCCATCCCCAACGACTGGCGATGGCTTCCAAAAGGGGGGAGATGTAGTGGACATGACCTTGTCCACTTTTAAGACACCTGTGTACTTTTGAACTGTCCAGTGATGACCTTTACTGACCTCTCAGTAAAGCAGGACATTTAACACAATTATTCCATTAGTTATAATCTGAGGACATATAGTCACTAAAAGAGACTATTTCTATATCTTGATTTTATTCTAATGTAATCAAGAATAACTTTTCTCATTTTCATGATATGTGCTTTTATGCTGTGTTATTCTGAAATGTGTTAATTACTGTCTTCACTGCTGTGTTTAAAGGTGAAGCCTTCGGGTCACAGAGACCGGACGGTTTTGTTTAGAAACTCAGAGACAGTCTGATGAGCAGGGCTCCAGCGTTATCTGTCTTTTTTCCTAAACATTTCTCTCTGCTGCTGGCTTGTAACCTTGGGTTTGATAAAGCAAGTGAACTCCTCTCTGTGTTCCTGCTTTTAAGTTCTAACTGTGCGGAAACGCTTCAGTCTTTGAATGGACAAAGAGTTTGAATGGACGGAGACCTGAAAGCTCTCTGCCTTGCAGCTGGTCAAGCTTGGTCAAGAGCCAAAGACTAACTTGTCAGCTAGAACTGATGGACGTCTCCATCCAGTTCCCCGAGCAAAAGCTCCAAAGTTCTTAATGAACTTCCTTTGAGAAACATCTCGTCTTGAAGTCAGCCAGAAGCTGCCACATGTTTCTGACGGCTGACGCGGATCCGAGGAGACGTTGGAAGTAAACGACCAGTTCAGACGTACGAGGGCCGGAAGGACTCCGTGCACCTGGGAGGCTGGCAATATCTTTATCAGACGCATCGTCAAAAGGTAAAGAGCGGTTTACAAACGTACCTGGGATTTAGCCGAAGTCGGATGGAATGTGTCATCTCTGGTTACACTCGAGATAAATAACTTAATCTCTCCAACCTCTTATTCCTCCTACTCTTTCCCCTCTCTATCTAAGCTGGAAACTATATTTTTAAGCTAAAAGAGCCCACAGACTAAATATGTTAACATCCAATATTTATGTCTGTTGTGTTGAATTTAAGTGTGCTGACGTTTTAAATTGAAAGAAAGTGAAATCATGTCAATCAAGTGTAATGGTGTTAATTTAGTTGATTTATTCTAAATAAATGATAGTGTCTCTTTGACATATCAAACTAAGTTAACGTCTTTGTCACTTAATGGCTCTGTTTATTTATCCATCATAAAGATCACAGAAATATTGAATAAACTGAAAAAGAAGAGAATCCGTGAATTTACTATTCAATCTGAATAAGTAGATTAATTAAGGATAAAGAGGTCAGTATTAATATTGACCTCCACTTTAATTCTTACAATCAGTAAATTGTCCAACAACCTTCATTATTTCTTCTTTAGTGGTTCCATTTAGAAACATACTGTTTACACAACCACTGATTAAATAACTCACGTTTTCATCCATTTTAGGAATTGAGGTTGCAAGATTAGATCCCACATTTACAAAATAATTATTGAAACCATTTACAATTTCTTTGTCATCATGAATTTCTACATTATTTTCCACAAAATGTTGTGACAATCCCATGTTACCCTTATGTTTATTTAGAACACTGTTAATTACTCTCCATGTCGCCCTCATATCACCACTGCATTTATGTAATAATTGACTATAGTATTCCCTCTTATGTTTTCTTATAATCCCTACTAACTTATTTTTGTACTTTTTATATTTTTCTTCAGCATCCTGTGTTCTAGACTTTATGAAACGTGAATATAGATTATTCTTTTTTTTACATGCATTCTTTAATCCATTAGTCATCCAAGGATGATCTACTTTTTTATCCTTAATGTAGATTTTCTGCATACAATTTTTTTAAACAAATTTTCAAGGATCCTCATAAATTCATCGTAAGATTTGTTTACGTCATCAACATAAACTTCATCCCATTTTTGTATGTCTAGATCTTCTTTGAATTTGTCTAATGCTTTTTTTGATGTATTTATTATATTATGTTTTCTTTTAATTGTTGTTGGTTTACTATCATCACTTTTGTAAATTGAAAAAACCGGTAAATGATCACTGATATCCATCATCAATATACCACTTATCACCTCCCCATCTGTTATGTTTGTGAATATATTGTCAATTAATGTTGCACTTTGGGTAGTAATTCTCGTCGGATTTGATATTAACGGATATAAATTTAAACTATACATTGAGTTTACAAATATACTGATATTATTAGGATCTGCCTTGTTATCTAAATCAATATTGAAGTCTCCACATAAGAAAACTTTTTTATTTTTGCTCTTAACTAACAACTCCAATATTTTATCATTAAATGTCTCTATCTTTGAAGATGGTTATTGGTAGTCACAGCTTATTATATTTTTTCCACATTTGTTTATAATTTCCACTGTGATCATTTCCATCATATTGTCAACAACAATTGACATATCTTTAATTAATTTACATTTTATTTCCTTGTTTATAAATAAAGCCACTCCTCCGCCTTTTTTATTTTTCCTATTCATATGATGTAATTCATATCCTTCAATATGTATATTATTTATATTATCATCATTAAGCCATGTCTCCGACAATGCTATTATTTTGAAAGTTTTATTAATGTTTTTGAGATTATCTAACATGTATGATAAATTTGCATTTATACTTCTACAGTTTAGGTGAATTAAAGAAAGATCATCATCTGTTATATTCACATCAATAAACTGCTCTTCATTATAGTATTTACTTTCTTTTTTAGTTGGAAAAAGACTTCTCTCGAATTCCTCATCAACATTATATATTTTAGATATCGAATCATCATGCATCATCATTAACCGTGTGCTTCTTCATCATGTTGATTTACTTCATCATAACTTTGATTAGACATAACAGGACACAGACACCTTCTATACTATCCAAATTTTTCAAATCTTTCACATCTTGTATCATTTTTGCCTGCGATCCTTCCTGTGCCCGTACCCAGATCTTTCCATTTCTTGTCCACGTAGACACTATCTTTTCCTTTTTCCTTAACACTCTTGCTTCGTGTGCAATAATTCCATTATTTTTTGTCAAATGTTTGTTTATATAAACATTTGTTCCCTTGAGTTTATTTGCTTGCATGATTACTGTATTTCTAGCTTTTCTACTAATAAATTTTACAACGATAACCGGTTTGGATTTTTTAACTTTGTTAGGCAAGGTATGACACAAAGATATGTCTTCAGAATTAATTTCTATTTTCTTATTTTGTAAAAAAGTCACAACTTGCTCTTCCAAAGATCTCTGTTCCTGTGAAGACGCATTTTCAGCAGTTCCATCACTGGTAGTGGTCTTTTTGTCTGAACGAGTTTTAATCACAAGACCGGATATTACGAGATTGTCTTGTCTTGCTTTTATTTCCAGTTCCTCCACTCTATGTTCAAGTTCCAAAAAATTTTTATCCTTCAAATTTATTTGTAATCTCAATTGTTTCACTTCATCCAGCAGAAGTTTCTGTTGGGTTGATACGTTCCTGAGCTCTTCACTCATAAAGTTCAGAGATTTTTTTATCTCCTCCAAATCATCCGTGTTAGTCTCCAACAGATCCTGTTTTTTTGTTTTAGATTTTTCCATTACTGTACTCACAAAATATGACACTCGCCCGTTGGTCTTGGTTTATGAAGTCTTCAGCCTTTAGCAGTTAGCCTTTAGCCAAATCCACCGGCACTCGATCTCCACCGCAGACCGGCATCCTCCACACCTTTGAACCAGGAAGTAGAAACTCGACGGCTCAGACTCCCTCCGCTGACCGACGTCCTCCGCACCTTTACACCAGGAAGTAGAAACTTGCCGGCTCAGACTCCCTCCGGATCCACGGCTCGAATTTGTCCCAAAACTGGAACGTAGCTCCACCGACGCTTGTCCTCGACACCGACGCCTCTCCTCCCTGCAGCAGCAATGGACCCCGGCCCAACAGCCGAAGAGCAGCCAGCTCCAGCAGGCTCCCAAAGGTAGGTCGCTAGCCAGCGACACCGCCCGGAAGGCTAATGACCAAACAATCCGGTCCCCCGGCTTGTTAGTCCGTCAAGCCAAAGACGAAGTTTTAAACTCACTCGAGCAGCAGAGCAGGTTCAGTTCACAGATTAAGTGTGACTCTGTATCATTTTGATGACAACTTGCTTGATTGATTATTTGAGTAAATTAAACGTCCCGTGCAACGCGACGTTCACCTGTACGTCCGCATGGCAGCCATCTTGACAATGGTTGTCCAACTATGAACCGCAGCGAGACACGTGAGCCAGATCTCGCGATATCTCCTGTCGGGCCGACCAGCTCGTCCGGGGGAGGGCCAGGGGGGTCAAAGGTCACCCCTCTGGCTCTCAAACGTGACGATTGCAACACAACATGCCATCCAGACTCAGTACGCATGCGTAGGCCTGGGAGGCGTGCCTACCAAATGATTGGGTCATGACAACAATTCGTCGTGGATTCAAATTGCAATTCTCTAAGAGACCGCCCCGCTTCACAGGGGTGCTGCAATCTAAGATCAACCCCGCACGCGCACACATGCTGAGGGAGGAAGTTTCGACCATGCTACAAAAAGGAGTGATTAGTTTGGTCTCTGGACACAAGCTGTTCTCCGGCCACTACAGCAAGTACTTCCTGGTGCCCAAAAAGGATCGTTCTCTGAGACCAATTCTGGATCTCAGGACTCTCAACAAAAGGATTAAAACATTTAAGTTCAAGATGCTTACACTGCGACAAGTTCTCCAGTCTGTGAGACCTGGAGAACACGCATGTACAATAGACTTAAAAGATGCCTATTTCCATATAGGCGTTTGGAAGAAACACAGAAAATTCCTCCGCTTTGCTTTTGAGGGAATCGCTTATGAATTCAAAGCTTTACCCTTTGGTTTAAAGACTGCTCCACGCACATTTACAAAATGTCTGGGCGCAGCTCTGACCCCTCTCAGGAATCAAGGACTCAGGGTCATGAACTACCTGGATGACCTGCTGATTCTGGCTGAAAGCAGAAAGCAGGCCCAGTCACACTCTTACAAGGTGATTTCTCACTTAGAGTCTTTTGGGTTTGTTATAAACCTGCAAAAGAGCAATTTAACTCCGTCACGGGTTACCGTATTTCTGGGAGTACAGATCAACACCATCCAGTACAGAGCATGGCTCTCAAAGGAACGAGTTTCCTCCATTCGCTCTTGCCTGAGCAAATTTAAATTGGACCATCGGGTCCCTGCAAAAACCTGCCAACGCCTTCTAGGCCTCTTGGTAGCAGCCATTCCATGTGTGCCACACGCATTACTGAAAATGCGGCCCATGCAGCTATGGCTGAACCAACGGATACAGCCTAACCTACCTAAACAAACAGGGAAGGTTAGGATAGATTCAGAGTGCCTGGAGGCTCTGGAACCTTGGAGAAACATGTCCGTTTTCACGGATGGGGTCTCACTGGGAAGGGTGTCATCTCGTGTGGTCATCACAACGGATGCCTCAAAAACAGGATGGGGGGCAATCTGTAGGAATCAGAATGCCCGCGGCCTTTGGAACAGACAGGAAGCAAAATTACACATCAACTTCCTGGAATTGTTAGCCGTATTCCTGTCATTAAAATTCTTCTTCCACAAAGGTCTGATTGCTGGACAACACATCCTGGTGAAATCAGATAACAGGACCACAGTGTCCTTTATCAACAGAGAGGGAGGGACAAGGTCCCAGGCCCTCCTCCATCTGGCACAGAGGATGCTCACATGGTGTGCTCCAAGGATCCTGTCACTCAGGGCGACTCATGTCCCTGGTGAACTAAATTACGGAGCAGACGCCCTCTCAAGAGGCCCTCTGCTGGCGTCAGAATGGAGCCTGAACCCACGGATTGTGGGACAGGTATGGTCACGATTCGGGAGAGGCCTCTGTGGACCTGTTCGCCTGCAGGGCTAGCTCACACTGTGACCTTTACTTCTCCTTGAGGGAAGCGGATGCCCCATTGGGTATGGATGCTCTGGCACATGACTGGCCAGCAGGGGTACTTTACTATGCGTTTCCACCTGTCCCTCTGATCGGGGCAACACTGGAACGGGTACGTAAGGGAGCTCTTGCTTTGATCCTTATAGCCCCCAACTGGCCGCCGATAATGGGGGTTCCAGAGCTGATTTCAATGCTATCTGGGATACCATGGCATTTGCGGGCGGCCGTGGCGTAGTGGTAATGGCAGTCGTCCCCTGATCGGAAGGTTGGAGGTTCGAATCCCGGTTCCCCACACCATGTGTCGTTGTGTCCCTGGGCAAGACACTTAACCCCGAGTTGCTCCCGGTTGTTTCATTCTGTTCTGTCTTCAGCAACTATACAGAATGGACGGTTAAAGCTGTATCGTAGCTTACTTTAATCTTTATTGAAGCATCAGGACTACATGACAAGTGCATTTCCTCTAGGCCTCTCAGCCTGTGTCACACCCAAATATATCCCCCTGGGAACATAGGCTGAACTCACAAACAATCCACTTGTCACATCCTTTCTCTTTTTTTTTTTTATAAACATTTTCCTTCTATACAAAATAAACATTATTTTACAGGGCATTCAGATTTAAACATAGATATTTAACCTCAAGTGCATCTTCTGTAAAATAACCTTTTGATAATACAAATACATTCAAAATTATCTAATTAAAAATAATCAAAATAATTTCTCAATGTTTTTTTTTTTTTCCCCCAGTGCAACAGAAGCCTACAAACAAACAAAGAACGTGGTTAAACTTTATGTGAGAATACTATGTAGTATAGTCCCTCAAATAGGCTGGCCTCTTCACCAGACGACCAGACCTTGTAGTGACAGTGTCCTGATCACCACCCTGATGACCACGTTCATCAGCAACCACAGTTTGTGCGTTCGTCCCTGGTTGTTCGAATGTTGAGCTTGGGCAATAGTTGTGCCTGAGGTGGCGACGATTTCTTCTTAGGACACCACCAGACTCCAGCTCCACCTCATAAGATCTGGGACTCACTGGTCTAATCACTTTTGCTGATCTCCAGGTTTTATAAGGCTCAAATGGTTGAACTCGAACACTGTCCCCTGCTCCGAAACAGACCAAATCTTTTGCTGTGCGGTTGTAGTATTTCTCCTGTCGTTGTTGGTTATTAATTAGTCCTTGTTTGTTGTTCGACACCTTAGGCTCCAACAGAGTCTCTTTCGTAGGTAGAAGGGTTCGGGTCCTCCTACTGAGAAGTCTCTGTGCTGGACTTGAGGTGAGACCTTGGCTCGGTGTGTTGCGATGGTCCAAAAGAGCAAAGTATGGATCCTGTCCAGCTGTTGCTGCTTTCTGCATGAGGCGTTTTGCTGTTTTGACAGCTGACTCTGCTTTACCATTGCTTTGTGGGTATCCAGGTGAAGATGTTCGATGTTGGAATTCCCACTTTTGACTGAACTTTTTAAACTCATGTGATGAGTATTGAGGTCCATTATCTGAGATAAGCACATCTGGAATCCCCTGACGAGCAAAATGTGCTTTCAGTTTGTGGATCACTGTGTTACTTTTGGTGTCTGGTAGATAGTCAACCTCCCAAAAATTTGAATAATAGTCCACAGTAATCAGGTAGTCCTTATTGTGCCATGAAAACAGATCCGTTCCCACCTTGGCCCAAGGCCTGTAGACAATGTCGTGTGGATGTAAAGTCTCTTTTTGTTGTTTGGGGTCCACTGACCTGCAGATGTCACATTTGGAGATAAATGTCTTTATCTGTTCATTCATCCCTGGCCAGTACACACACTCACGTGCTCGTCTGAGGCAGCCCTCTACCCCCAGGTGTGATGAGTGTATACGACGGGTTAGGTCAGCTCTTAGTGCATCAGGAACTACTGCTCTTTCCCCCTTGAAGACGATTCCATCCTGAAAACTCAGCTCCTCCTGAAAAGCGAAATAATGTTGAATATGTAGCTGCACATCCCTTTTGTACTTTGGCCACCCTGTCTGGATCAACTTAATCACTTCCTGCAGCTTTGAGTCCTCTGTTGTTGCTGAACGGATGGCTGTCAGTCTTTCTGCAGAGATGGGCAGGTAGGAAATCATGTTAACAGTCTCTGTCTCAGACTCTGTGACCCCCTGACTGCTTTCAGGTAAATAAGCTCTGCTTAGTGTGTCAGCTAAAAGCATGTCTCGACCAGGCACATAGATCACATCAAAATCATATTTCTGCAGCCTGAGTAACATTCTCTGTAATCTCTTTGGTGCATTCAGTAGGGGTTTTCTCACAATATTTTCCAGCGGCTTATGGTCACTCTGTACAGTCACTTTTCTACCATAAGTATACTGGTGGAACTTTTCTGTTCCAAACACTATGGCCAAACATTCCTTTTCTATCTGGGCATAACCCCTTTCTGTGGGAGTCAGCGCTCTGCTTGCAAATGCAACAGGTTTCCCTTTCTGTGTCAGTGCTGCTCCTAGTCCTGTCTCTGAAGCATCACACTGCAGGGTTAGCTCCTCATTTTGATCATAGTACTTGAGTAGTGGTGCATTTGTTATTTTATCTTTCAGTCTTTCCAAAGCTGTCTCATGCACCTCTGTCCATTCCCACATGTTCTCTTTGTGTGTAAGTTGTCTCAAAACTTCACAGTCTTCAGAAAGATGATCACAAAACTTAGAAAGGTAGTTCAGCACACCTACAAGTCTCTGTACACCCTTAACATCTGTGGGTCTCGGCAGCTCACGGACTGCCCGTACTTTCTCTGGGTCAATCCGAAGGCCCTCTGCTGTTAATAAGTGTCCAATGTAGGGTACAACCTCTCTCCTCAGCTTAAACTTGTCTGCATTGAGTTTAATGTCTCTTTGTCTGCACCTCATCAGAAAACATCTTAAGTTTTTTTCATGATCTTTGTCAGCGTCCTCCTTTGTGTCCCCCTCACCCGTAATCAGTATATCATCAGCAATGACATGTACCCCTGGTAAGCCCTCCAGTGCTTGCATAAGTTTCCTTTGGAAAACTTCTGGAGCCGGGCTGATACCCATTGGCATCCTGAGCCAACGGTATCGTCCGAATGGGGTTGCAAACGTGGTGAGATAACTGGACTCTTCATCCAATTTGACATGCCAGAATCCATGCTTGACATCACAAACAGTGAACACCTTGGATCTTGAGAGTCCTGGTAGGATGTCATCAATGGTGGGGAGAGGAAAATGGCTCCTTTTCAGTGCTTTGTTTAACGGTTTGGGGTCTATACAGATCCTTGGCTTTCCGTTTGGTTTTGTCACTGACACCATGCTGCTTATCCAGTCAGTGCTGCGCTCCACAGGTGCTATGATTCCTTTGCATTCCAGATCCTTAAGTTCCTCTTTGATCGGTGTCATCAGAGCAACAGGCACCCTGCGTTTGGGTAGTTTCACTGGTGGTACACTCTTATCTATTTCAATGTGGTACACGCCTTCTAGGCAGCCAATACCAGTGAAAACATCTCTAAATTCAGTCTTTATTTTGTCCATATTCATCAGTTTCTCACTGTTGTCTGACATTTTATCTGAACATTGTGTTTTCACTATACTATCAATCGCCAGAATGTTCTCGTACTGTACTTTTATCAGTTTCATGGCTTCACTGGCCTTTCTGCCCAGCAATGGGATCCTGTCCTCTTGATCCACCACTTGAAACTCCAGCCTGTACAGTTTATTATTTCTTGGATTTCTAAGTTTCACTTTACATTTACCAAGTGGTCGTAATTTACTTTTGTTGTACATAACAAGTACCTTCTCTGTGTCATCCAATTGTGTGTTTGGGTTCAACAGCTGTATTGGAATCACATTACATGTAGCACCACAGTCTATCTGAAAATTGACAATTTTCTCCTTCATCAACATGCCTGCAAAGAGATGTTGACTTTTGCGGTGTGTTTCCTTCACTTGGTCTATTGCCTCCTGGCTTTCTCTGGCATCTGATATTGTCAAAATGTCCTCACATGACTCACTTGACTCTGAAATTGTGTGTACCAGTCTGTCTGTTTTGCTTTTTCCATGCTTGGATTTGCATTTTGCAGCAAAGTGGTTCTCCTTTCCACATTTCTTACACTTTTTTCCATAAGCTGGACATTTGTGTTTATTCTTCTCATGTGTGAGTCCACAAAATTTACAATTAATCTCATCCCGTTTGTCTCGTCTCAGACTCCTTTTAATTGTATGTAATTCCTCCACCACTTGCCCTTGTATGGTTCTGCTGTTCTCTTTTGACAGTTCAGTAGCTCTGCATAATTGCATACACTTGTCCAGAGTTAAGTCTTCTTCTCTTAACAGTCTTTCCCTCATTGCAGAGCTATTTGTCCCACAAACAATGCGGTCTCTTATCAGTGAATCCTTAATGTTGCCGAAATTGCAGGTGTTGGCCAAAATTCTTAAATCCATAACATATTTATCAATATTCTCATCATGTCCTTGGTCTCTGACAAAGAACTTGTAACGCTCAACAGTCTCATTCAGCTTAGGATTGCAATGATTGTCAAACAGTGTCATCAATGAACTCACTGTTCTCCTTGCAGCTGTAGAACCACTCATCAGTGTTGTCAAAAGTTCTCTTCCCCTCTCTCCAAGAAGGTAGTTGAACAACTTCACTTTAGTTGTTTCCTCTGCGTCGGGCATAGTGAGATCCACATACAGTGTAAACTCCTCTTTCCAACTTTTCCAGGTCTTTGCTAAGTTGGTAGAATCCAAACAAAGTGTAGGAGGAGGCCTGAGACCTTCCATTGTGACTTCTGTTTGTCTCTTCAAACTCTTCTGCTCCTCCTTTGTCTTCCCCACACAGGCCAGCTGCTCCAACTCCAGGGCCAGGCTAACAAGTTAGCAACACTCCCAGCTCCTCATGGCTCGGCAAAAACATTTCTCAAACTCATTCTGGTCAACTTCCAGACCGCTGCCACCATGTTTCATTCTGTTCTGTCTTCAGCAACTATACAGAATGGACGGTTAAAGCTGTATCGTAGCTTACTTTAATTATTGTCTCCATGGGTGACAATAATGGAGACATTATTGTCTCTTGATTATTATCAAGTCTACTTGAGTTTCCTACTCAGCCTGTGTCACACCCAAATATATCCCCCTGGGAACATAGGCTGAACTCACAAACAATCCACTTGTCACACCGGTAGGACTGGAAAGGCGCCTTGCATGGCAGTCTGCCGCTACCGGTGTATGAATGGGTGGATGGTTGGTATTGTAAAGCGCTTTGGGGCTCCTTACAGGGGGCTAGAAAGCGCTATATAAATAAGCTCCATTTACCATTTACCATTTACCATTTGCCTTCTCATAGGGACCTCCTGACTCAGGCGCATGGTCAACTCTTTCACCCGCGTCCAGAGTTGTGGCAACTTTCAGCCTGGCCTTTGAAGGGGTCTGGCTGAGAGCCTAGGGCTTCGGTTGCTTTGTCCCAAAACAAACAAAAAAAAAACTCAGAGAGTTTACAGGGGCCTGTGAGGTTACCCTGTGCTTGGCCTGGGTTTTCTACCTCCACATTTGCCATATTTATGCCCAGTGGAGACATCATGTTGTTGTTTTACATGTGGCATTTTTTCTCCTCTTAACATATGCTTTCTACAGAAAGCAGCTGGGAGATGCCTGTCTTTAAGATGGATGCTCTCACATACACTTTGTCGAGCATTTCAAGGGCGTGAATGGATTACGTTCCCATAGCAAGTATGTTGCACCAAGAGAACATGACTGAAAGGGAACTGAAAGTTATGCACCATAACTCATGTTCCCTGAAGGAAGGGATTGAGGTGCAACATAACTGGCCCTTTTCAATGCTGGAAGCTCGGTGAAGTGCAATTGTTGAGGAAGATGGAGGGGCGCCCACCGCCTAAATATCCAGAGGGCGGGGCCTCTGGTGCGTCGGTGACGCCCCTGCCGTAAAGGTGTGAGTATATTCCTTCAGGTAATCATGCAGGGGCACAATTCCCATAGTAAGTATGTTGCACCTCATTCCCTTCCTTCAGGGAACATGAGTTATGGTGCATAACTTTCAGTTGTTTGATTTGTTGCAGCTTCACCTCTGGATGTAACTGCAACCGGCTTTAATGCAGCTGCACAGCATTAACAGCAGGGTCACTTTTTGTGTAAAGAAAGTTTATGATTTATTCTGACATCATTAAAATTGTGTCCACTACAAGTATGTTGGTCATCACATATCATACCTACCCCTGTATTCAACGTTTTGAGTGGCTGATGCAGAACTATTCTGCAAAGTGACAGCCCATTAGGAAGCCGATATGCCAGCATTCATTGTTGATTTATTTTACATAAATAAATGCAAATCAACATGCAAATATTAGCTACCTTGCTTAATACTTCTCAAAGTTGGGGTCATGCAATTGAAACACCAAATATAATCTCAGTAATTTTGATAAATATTAAACAGGCCATATGGGTCGTAACTGTTACAAAGAACTTAAAGCTCCACTGACATGTTCTTTTAACTTTTCAAAAAATGGCACAACATATATAAATATTAAGATAGACCTCTGACCGTTTTTGCTAAAATAATGTTCAATGAATGAAATTTCCTCTCAAAATATTTTAAATTTAGCGCCGTTTTTTTAGACCGTAAATCCGGATTTTCCGGTCACGTGTCAGCAGAACCGATCTGACGTCACGTCCGATACTGAACTCTGCTCAAACCGTACATTGAATGGACAAAAATATAAACGCATCCGTCGAATTTAGCCAATTAAAACTACATTTTAGCGATTTGACTTCAGTTTGGGGAAAAAAAAGTTATTTTGAGTGATGCACAACGAACGGAAAGGTTTATATTCTCCGTGTTGCTTCTGTAAGAGTTATCACGATAGCTCTGCTGCCATCTGGTGCTCAATGTGAAACCTCCCTTGAAAAAAAAAAGCAATACGGAGAATATAAACCTTTCCGTTCGTTGTGCATCACTCAAAATAACTTTTTTTTCCCCAAACTGAAGCCAAATCGCTAAAATGTAGTTTTAATTGGCTAAATTCGACGGATGCGTTTATATTTTTGTCCATTCAATGTACGGTTTGAGCAGAGTTCAGTATCGGACGTGACGTCAGATCGGTTCTGCTGACACGTGACCGGAAAATCCGGATTTACGGTCTAAAAAAACGGCGCTAAATTTAAAATATTTTGAGAGGAAATTTCATTCATTGAACATTATTTTAGCAAAAACGGTCAGAGGTCTATCTTAATATTTATATATGTTGTGCCATTTTTTGAAAAGTTAAAAGAACATGTCAGTGGAGCTTTAAAACAGTGATCATAAATATATAAAAATAATAATATGACTGATGAGGATTTTTTGTTAAAACGTTTTATTATACTTCAACTTACACTTTTCAAGACTCTGACTTTAATCACTTTTAAATGTTCAAAGACTAAAAGGTTTTGGAACCACTGATATGACTCATGGCTGACCTCTGCAGCTTTTTAATGTAGTTATTTTTGTTCAAACTGATTGAGTGAATACCAAACTCAACACATCAAAATACATCAAATACAAAATTATTCACCTTAGGTATCACAGTTTTCGCTATTTTCCAAGGATAATCAACAAGGATAATTTTGCTTGTATGAAATTGGACTGATTATTGTGACAATAAAATACTTTTGACAGAAAACCAAACAAACTTATATTTGTGAGTTTTTGCTTGCATAGCTCTCACCTTTTCGATTAAAATATGACCCTAAAAAATGTCCTTTGCACAGACCAGAAAGCTTTACCCATCTGCCCTTCTCCTACATCAAAAAACAACTTGAACACCTCTGGCCTATTGTGTAAATGCCCACATCAGAGGGACTTGTGGGAACAAAATGTGTAATTTTGTATGTTTTAAACATTTTTAAAAACATTACAATAATAAAAATGTTCTTATCCTTGTACACTCTCTAAATCCATCCTATAAAATGTCAGACTGATCAAGTAATTGTACATTTTTAATTTTCAGTAGATTAAAATAAAGTCATTACCAGGGATGGTCAGTGTAAGTAGGCTGTTGAGAATAAGACCTCCCTCAGGTTTATAAAATTGAGGAACATTACTATTTTAA
>JBBPBX010059156.1:0-11722 GCA_038048925.1 Garcialebias charrua | reverse complement strand
GTCAGTGCAGCTTTAAGTAACAAGCAAACACTTCTATACTCCCATTAGCAGAAAAGTGAAAAGAAAATGTGTGCTCAATAATCCAGGTAAAAATCCAACAATGTTCAGTCAGGTCATCTGGCTTTTTTTTTTTTTTCAAGAAAGACTTCAAGTGTTGTCCCTGTTTAGCTCCATCTTTGTGCTTTTCAATAAGTACTGTATCCATCACCAATGTTCAGTTTCCTGATGCTCAACAACCTTCCCTTCATTTTCATTTACCATTTATTTATACAGGTGTTCTCATTGAGTCACGAGAACTAATTTTCAAGTGACATCTGGTGATCATGGGGGTTAAGGGCCTTGCTCAGGGGCCCAGACTGGGGCAAATGAGGGTGGAGGCAGGTTGTGGGTGCTTCATCTTTTCTACCCATACGTTGATGTTGACGGTACCAGAAGTTGAACCTGTAACTTCTCAATCACAGACCCATCTTCTCTGACCTCTGCACCACCACTTCCACCTTCATCTCATCTTACCTCACACAGTTGAACTTATCTCTGCTGTGCAGCCAAATTCAACTCAGTGGGGAACTGTTGGATGTTGTAAACCTCACACTTTTGCCCAATAATACATATGTGGAAATTTTAGGAGATAAAACCAGACAAAAATGTCACTAAACTCAATAATATTGACAAGAAACAAAGTCTGCATTAGCAGACACTTACCGGTATAGGTGGAAGTAGTTCTACAATGGAAAGGCCCAGAAGTATAATTCTAGCTTATTTATGAAAGTGCAGCATTGTGAACCCGTTTTTTTCTTTACACCTGCAGCTCTTGTTTGTTTGTTTGTTTGTTGTTTTTAAGAACATGGACAAAAGTAAAACAAACAAAGACATCATGGTTATCCACATGATGTTAACCATGCACATGTGAGGAGCAGGGTGGACCTACCTCTGCATGGTGCCTTCAGTCCGGTAGTTCTTGTGGATCTGCAGGAGCTGCTCATAAAACCACCACAGAAAACACGCAGACTCTCTGAGGAACAGTGGTCTGTGGGGGTCGTGTTGAATGTGTACAGACACTCCGTTGTCTGCTCCAGTCCAGTTGATTAGCATATTACCCGCCTCTGTGTGACATGGGGGGGGGAAGGGGTTCTCCCTACTTGGCATGGTAGTGGGGGGCGGGTTTCCACATACAGCAAGCTCAGGTTTCCATTTACATCTTTTTGTTTTGAGCCCCCAACCACTAAGGGCTCCCCTCCCCCGCAACATTGTAGTGGGTGCGGCCAGGGGCGATTCTAGAATTTGAACTTTAGGGGTGCTCTGCCCCCAGTGCTGAACAGCTCAGTGGCCAATGACATCAGAAATATTTGTAAAGTGGTGGTGGCACACTGGTACCCCCACCAGAAATAATGTGAGGATGAAGTAGGTCTACAGGGTGCCATTTGAACACTTTTCAGAAAGAGTCAAATAATTGCAGTATAACTATGTGTAAGCAGGTGGGTAGGAACGAGTTACATTTACTCAGTTACATTTACTTAAGTAGCTTTTTGAGAAAATTGTACTTGTGAGAGTAGTTTAAATGTGAAAGACTTATACTTTTACTTGAGTAAATTTTAGGGGAGAAAACCGCAACTTTTACTCAGTTACTATGGGCTTTCTGCCGATCGCTACAGTTACTTTTGTTTCAAGTATGTAAAAACATTCGCAGCAAAATTATTGCGTAACTTATTGTCACCTGACATGTAACCAATCAAGTGAAGCCAACCAGTCACGTGACCACAACAAACTCTCCGCGCGGGCCATGTTGAGTGACGTCGGAGATTCTGGTAAACAGTTAGTGCTGTTTATAGGATGTCAAAATGTAAGAAAATGAGTTCCAACATTTACTGGTAGAAACAAAGTTTTGCAGAAAGTCAAGTTTATTATTATTTAGCAGAATTATTTGGGCTACAGTTGCCTTTGTGTTTTTTTTTTATTTACAACAATGTAAAAGATAAGTGGTTTATTTCTAAATCCTTTTGGCTGGTATTGCCTTTGTGTTTTTATTTATAACAATGTATGTTCAGTCTCATTAAAAGTTATGTTTCCTTGTAAATCCATTTGCATGTTATAATTTAATGACACAAGATGGTACTCCGCAGTTACTCACTACTTGAGTAGGTTATAATCAAAGTACTTTATTACTTTTACTCAAGTAAATTTTTGTATGCCTACTCACTACTTTTACTTGAGTAATATTTGGTTCAAGTAACAATACTTTTACTTGAGTAAAAATTTTGAATACTCTACCCACCTCTGTGTGTAAGTAAGTCCAATATAATACAGGTGGTCCCGACTTACGATGACATCAACTTACGAGGTGCCGACTTTACGAGATTATCATAATTAATAAAAAATTAGGGATGCACCGATCCACATTTCTTACATCCGATCCGATACCGATTCCTAAATCTGGGTATCGACCGATACAGATACTTTTGCGATCCGATATCAGTGTTCAGGTATAGGAGGTTGTAATAATTAAGTTCTTGAAAGGAGAGCACGTATGTTGCACAAAACTCTGTGACTTCTGTCTTAACATTGTGTGACCCAGAGAAGACACTCTGAGCCTTACTACAGTATTATCCAAAATAATGGCATACAAGAGGCATGTCTCTACCACAGACGTCCTTCTGACTCATGGTGCAGCCTGGAATAGTCTAATACTGCTAAGTATTATGGGAAATCAACACAGTCCCCATTTTTTAGTTTCATTTTTGACTGTGGCACTGAGTTGTAATTCTAGTTGGTTTTGATCAACAGATACAGATTTAAACAATATTGTACATTGAATTTACATTCATAAATTCAATGCATAGTTTAAATCGGATCGGATCGGCCCCATCCCTAATAAAAATATGAAATAAATAAATAAAAATTTGTGTGTTTAAATGTTCTTGATTTCATGTGTATAGGACTTTGTTGCAGCTGTGGTTGTTTTAAATGGCTTAATAAATAAAGTATTATTATTATTATTACATATTATTATTATTATTTTGAAGCCGATTACGCAGTGTCCGGCAGTGTCCGGCAGTGTTCGGTGGTGTTCGGCTGTTTGGCCAGTGCTCCGGCCTCAAGAGCCGTGTTCGGACGGACAGTGTCCGTTTAGTGGTTCCTGCGCTCGGATACATGAGCAGGAGCTGAACGGCGGTTTTGTGGAGTGATGGATGGACGAAGGAAAACGACGCTGTGAAGCAGCAGACAGCGAGCTGGGCCGGCTGCGGCAGCCTTGGATGGGCTACCATGCTAGCAGGTGCTGCTAATGGTGGGGCCTATTGTTTTGGATGGACGCCACGGAGAAACAGCTTTCAGTAAGTTATTAAATCTTTTTCTGGCTCCAAATGTACGGCGTTAACATGCTAACAGTCCTTCCTGTAAACAGTTTGGACCGCGTCAAGCAGCTCAAAGCTGCGGAGCTCTGACATGCAAGAGCAAGAGCTAACATGCAAACAAACAGAGACAAGCTGCAGCTCAAAGTAAGAAATTATATTTTATTTATGTGTTTTTTTATAATTACAGTATGTAGCTGTATTAGGATAGGCAAATTGCTTGGTAACTTGGTAACTGTTCATTATCTACATGTACTGTATGTGTATCAATAGCGGCTCGTGTGGTATATACAGGTGGTCCCCGACATATGAGTTTTCGTCTTACGAGCACCTCACAGGAACGGAACTCGCTCGTAAGTCGAGGACAACTTGTATACTCCACAACTGATGCATAATCTCAACATTGTATAAATTATTCATATTGTATTGTAATCATAATGATTGTGCTTTGCAAGAGTGACCACTCCATGTCTATTTCTGATTTGGTCATGTGTGTTTCAGAGAGCTGCAGTGGATCACCAGTTCATCTTCATTAATGAGGTTGGATTCAAACTCACAAAAATACGGAAGGAGGGGAAAGAATATCATCGGCCTGCCCATCTGATCACATTCCTGGGCACCCTACACAACACACTCATTCCACCAGATCAGATGGCCCAGAGCAGCTCAGGTACATTGTCATTTGGGACCATGTAAGTTTCCACCGAGCTGCTCTTATTTGTAACTGGTTCACTGCCAATCCAACGCTGTTCAGTTGTTTATCTCCCTCCATATTCTACATTCATCAATCCTATTCAGGATTTTTTTTTCCGCCTGGAGATGGAAGGTGTATGGCCTAAATTCACAATTGCATATACGCATATATGCATATATGCATATACGCCTTCTTCATCCTATGGAAGACGCATGTGGACATGATGCTTTTTATGGCTGGATTCGCCATGCTGGGTGATTTTCCTCCACTGCTTGGTCAGGGAAACATTGCTTGTGGATCAGTGGAGTGGATTCCCATAAAATTTGCAATTTTGGACCAAGAAAGTTCCAGCAGGACTAAAGGCTGAAATATACCTGAGCGTCCTTATTACGCCACTCTACGCGCGCATTTTGTGCGCATGCGTTTCGCTGATATAGCTTCAGAAGCTACGCTTTTCAAATGCTCGCGTTTTATCTCCAAATCCTTGTTGTTTCGCTCCAAATCCTGGTTGTCATGTGAGCAGCAGCAGCTGCCCCGTATGCAGCTGCGAGCAGAGGGGGACAAGCTGAGGTCGCTGATTGGTCACTTGCTGACACGCCTACTGAAATGATTGACAGCTCGTCAGAACACTTGAGAGCTCATCATGAAAGCAGCCCGCTGCCCGTTCTGCTGCGGTGTTTCTACTTTATATGTTATAAAAAGTTCTAAGAAATAAAAATAATAACAGGGAGCGCTTTTCCTGCAGCTCACCGCCCACCAGGAAATATTTAAAACATCGCGCTGCCAGGTAGGACATGAATTCATTCATTTCAGACATCGAGTGAACGGCGATTACTTGACTTTAGGCAAAAAAACAAAAGAAAAGGCCCGATCAGCGATAAAGAAGAGGAATTTAATTCATTTGTGTAACATACAAAACAGTCCAGCGCCGGGGAAGTTTATGGTCAGACACCACGCATCGCGTTCGCGGTCGTAAAAAAAAGAGCTTTGCGAGTTTGTGCCCTGAGGGGCTGCGCGGGGCTACGCTTTTGCCTCAGCGTACGTACGTCGTACAGAGGCGTATAGAGAGTACGCTCAGGTATATTTCAGCCTTTAAGGCTGACAAGAAAAAACAGTACGGTATGCCTGAAGAAAATCAACAATTGTGACTTATCTGAATCGTACTCCCCTGTTTGGCCTCGGATTTGAGCCAACTATCAAATTTCTCCTGGGACATGGGTAACTAAAATAAATAAATGTCACATTTTTGTCATCTGTGTAACGTATTTTCCGGTGTATAGGTCGTACCTTTTTATGATTTTTTCAAGGCCTGCGACCTATAATCCAATGCGACCTATTTATGGATTTTTTTCCATATTTTTAGACCAATATTTGACTCAGATATCAGCCTTTTTCACTTTTGCAGAAAAATTGTGCAGTACCACTTTTGGCCACTAGGGCCGCTGTGGCGCTGTGTAGTACCACTTCCAGTGGAGTACACCGACCCAAGAAGAAGAAGAAGACCATTTCCAGATGCATGCGTCCCAAAATAAGCTCCTGTGCTCGGACACTCTGTGGGCGTGCTGACCTGGATGTAGCTGTTAGCTCTGTGTTTCTTAGCTGGGTTTTTTGCAAGATAAGTCAAGAACCACTCAGCAGATTTTTCTGAAACTTACAGAATGGAATCACAGTGTGGACGTTTACAAGTGAGTACCGGTAGCTTTTTTAGATGTTTGAGATAAAAAATAAAAAATAAACGATCTTTTAGCTTAGCTTTTTGTTAGCTCGTGGCTGTTATTCTGTTTACCGGTATGTTAGAAATAGCTTCAAAACCACTCTGTGTATATTTTTTCTTCTTACAGAGTTTAAATTATAAGACATTAATGTACGTAACGATGGTCTATAGAAAACATTTGACATAAAATTCGATTTTTTATTCGTATTCTGAGAGGCGGACTTCCCGTGTCTTTTCATTTTTTTATTTCAGTTTACTTCAGTTTGCTTATCAAAAACTTCTAAACCAATCGGTGTAGATTTTTTCTGCTTACAGAGTTTAAATTATAAGACATTAATGTACGTAACGATGGTCTATAGCAAAGGTGGGCACAGACCACTAGAGAGCGCTAAAGCGCTAATCCGCTTACAGCGGACCTAAACTTTTTGTCAGCGTTTTTGTTGTTTGACTAACTTTTATAATTCATAAGCGGATTTGTGCTATTTTTATTTAAAATGCAGTACCGCTAATAACTAATTATCTATCAGTAAAAACCAATAAACTTATTTACAAGCTCTTATGCTGGCTCCGTAGCTGCTTGTTTTACCTTTTTCCCCACCGTAAAGAGCAGAGAGGAGGGAGGGTTGGAGGGGGAGGGAGCAGAGCGGAGAACAGACTCGGATCTACCATGTAGGCAAATGATGCCGTTGCCTGGGGATCCCAATCAGCAGGCACCGCCGCGCCCCGGCCAGTCACCTACATCCCTAACATTGATCCTGCTTGTTAATGTACATTTAACATAAAAATAATTATAGTTACGATGAAAACGATCATTAAATACGCAATACAAAAACCGGTCGATTTCTGTATCCCCCTACTAAAAATGGACTATTCCATCTTGACATCTTCCGGGTCAGAGGTGAACTCGGGGGCTAATTCTGTGGCTAGCTGGTTGTGCTGGGTTTCTTGGATAAATCCGCAGAGAACCCCGCTGTTTCAAGCCAAATTAACGCGGCCGGAGGATTTTATTGTGTGTTTTGTGTCGACCACTCGACGGTGAGTCGTTAGTTTTATGTATTTTAGTTACTTTTCATTAAATCTGTTGACTACCTATAGAATCTTGACATCTTCCGGGTCAGAGGTGAACTGGACGCTAACTCTGTGTCTAGCTGGTTGTGCTGGATAAATCCGCAGAGAACCCCGCTGTTTCAAGCCAAATTAACGCGGCCGGAGGATTGTATTGTGTGTTTTGTGTCGACCACTCGACGGTGAGTCGTTAGTTTTATGTATTTGGGTTACTTTTATGTATAAATGCGGTGGCGACACACCCGTGTATTTGAGATTTAAAAGTGGTTTTAGGGATTAAAAGATCATTCTCTTTTTTGTTAATTTCGTGGCCGAATAGAATATATGTACGTAAAGTATTAAATAAATCCTTTGATTTTTGTAATTTCATCCTTTTAGGATCATTTTAGTTACTTTTCAGTTGGCAGTGTAGTGCAAATATTGCATAACGCTGCCGGCTACCAATTGTCGAATATAAATAGCGGATTAGATTAGCTTCCCCTAATTTTCATAAGACATTTGTGCTTTTGAAATTGTGGACCTAAAAAAATTATAAGCGTTTTAGAAATTGTGGAACTAATTTTTTGATTAGCGTTGCCCACCACTGGTCTATAGAAAACATTTGACATAAAATTCGATTTTTTATTCATATTCTGAGAGGCGGACTTCCCGTGTCTTTTCATTTTTTAATTTCAGTTTACTTCAGTTTGCTTATCAAAAACTTCTAAACCACTCGGTGTATATTTTTTCTGCTTACAGAGTTTGAATTATAAGACATTAATGTACGTAACGATGGTCTATAGAAAACATTTGACATAAAATTCGATTTTTATTCATATTCTTAGAGGCGGACTTCCCGTGTCTTTTCATTTTTTTTATTTCAGTTTACTTCAGTTTGCTTATCAAAAACTTCTAAACCAGTCGGTGTATATTTTTTCTGCTTACAGAGTTTAAATTATAAGACATTAATGTACGTAACGATGGTGTAGTGGGCATGACCGTGTCCACTTTGATACACCTGTGTATTTTTTGAACTGTTCCAGAGATGACCTTTACTGACCTCTCAGTAAAGCAAGACATTTACTACAAATTATTCCATTAGTTGTAATCTGAGAACATAGTCACCAAAAGAGACTATTTCTATCTTTGATTTTATTCTAATGTGATCAAAAGAATAACTTTTGTCATTTTCATGATATATGTTATGCTGTGTTATTCTTTTAATATGGAGTATTACTGTGTTACTTGACCATATAATGGTGTCAGAGTTGAATTTTATGTCAAATTGTGCTTTTCAGATTTGTTTTAAAAGTGTTAAGACGCTAATCCAAGTATTTTACCTCTTGGAGTCTATGCGTCTGTCTTTTTCCTAAACATTTCTCTCTGCTGCTGGCTGTAACCTTGGGTCGTGATAACGGCAAGTGAACTCCTCGACTGCTTCTTCTGAACCAATCGGAAAGAGACAAGTTTCAGAGTTCTATCTTAAGGTTCTAAGCTAAGCTGAATTATTCAGAGTCTGCTGGAAAAACTTCAAGACATGAGGTCTTCTCCAAAGAACTGATGATCGTCTGGTCAACACGCTAATGGCCACGTCATTCAGTTAAAGACTTATAACATGCCAAGTTATAAGCCATCTTCAAGAGCTGAAGAGCTCCAAGTTCTTAATGAACTCTCTTGAGGAACGCTTTATTTTGAAACTTGACCAGGACATGCCACGGTCTTTGACGAAGAAGGCAGGCGTCACGACACGCGAATCCATAAACACGCCGAGGTACAACTGGACTTCACGGACAGATGACCTGTGAGTCCAAGACTGCTTCTACAACTCTATCCACCGAGACGAACGTCCAAAGGTACAGAGTGCTGATGTTTTTGGATCGTGCTGTGAGGTCGAGCTGGTTCTCGTACGGAGGAGTGTCATTTCTGGTTAAAACTCAAAATAGATGACTCTCTAAACTCACCTCTCCCTATTCCTCTTAAATCTCTCCTTATTTCAATCTGGAAACTATATTTAAGCTAAAGAGCCACAGACTGAGTATAATGACATCCTGTATTTATGTCTGTTGTGTTACAATTTAAATGTGCTGACGTGTTAAATTGCAAGAAAGTGAAATCATGTCAATCAAGTGTAATGGTGTTAATTTAGTTGATTTATTTTAAATAAATGGTAGTGTCTTTGACATACCAAACTAAGTTAACGTCTCTGTCACTTAATGGCTTTATTTATTTATCCATCATAAAGATCACAGAAATATTGGGTAAACTGAAAAAGAAAAGAATCCGTGAAATTACTATTCAATCTGAATAAGTAAATTAATTAAGGATAAAGAGGTCAGCTTAATACTGACCCCTGATAAAATCCTTTACATCTGGGTGGCACCGTATGTGTTTAAAGACACAATATGGTGGCTCCCTCATGTTTCCTTCAATGGTCTATAGAAAACATTTGACATAAAATTCGATTTTTATTCATATTCTTAGAGGCGGACTTCCCGTGTCTTTTCATTTTTTTATTTCAGTTTACTTCAGTTTGCTTATCAAAAACTTCTAAACCACTCGGTGTATATTTTTTCTGCTTACAGAGTTTAAATTATAAGACATTAATGTACGTAACGATGGTCTATAGAAAACATTTGACATAAAATTCGATTTTTTATTCGTGTTTTCTGAGAGGCGGACTCGTCTCGTGTTAGCTTCTGTTAGCTTCTCTTTATGTTATAAATTGCTTCGAAACCAATAGGTATATAGTATAAGTATATTTATTTCTGCTTACAGAGTAATTATAAGGCTCTAATGTACTTAACTATGTCCTGGAAAAAACATTTGACATAAAATTCGATTTTTTTATTCGTGTTTTCTGAGAGGCGGACTCGTCTCGTGTTTAGCTTCTGTTAGCTTCTGGCAGACATTAGCAGCAGAGCTAAACACTCGGTCCATATTGCCGGGTTGACTCAGCGGTCACGCGGCGCGTCAGCAGTGGATGACGCGTTACGTCGGCGGTGACGTAGGTGCGACCTATATTCCGGTGCAACCTATTTATGAATTTTTCCAATTTTTTGGCAATAATTGGACACTATGACCCATATTCCGGTGCGACCAATAATCCGGAAAATACGGTATGTTTCCCATACAAGACGAAATTCATCTCTGCATTTAACCCAACCACCACCAGGTGGTGCAGTGAGCAGCCATAGAAAGCGCCCGGGGAGCTGGGGAAATAGGTGTGCACTCATAGACACCCCAAGGTGTGTAGTGGCCGGGGCCGGGGTTTGAACCTGTGTCCTTCGGGTCCCATGTCGGCAGCCCTGCCTCTACACCTTCTTGGCCCTTAGGGACAAAAGCTCAATCTATTGTATTTTCCGGACTATATGTCGCACCGGAATATAGGTCGTTTTGTCCAATTATTGCCAAAAATTTGGAAAAATCCATAAACGGGTCGCACCTTAATATAGATCGCACCTATGTCACAGCCGACGTAACGCGTCATCCACCGCTGACGTGACGCGTCACCGCTGAGACAACCCGGAAATGTGGACGAGTGTTTAGCTCTGTTGCAAATGTCTGCCACAGGAGCGCACAGCAAGGCTTTTAAGAAGATTAACACGGTAAAAACAATTATTTGTTTGCTAAAAATTATAGCTGACATTATAGCACAAGGGTTTAGCACAAGGGTTCCTGAGCTTAACCGTTCCTTAATAAATTCACAAAATGGTCTAATCTAAAATATACACGGAAATAAAACGGAAGCTAACACGAGACGAGTCCGTCTCTAAAACAACAAATTAAAAAAATGAATTTTATCTCAAATGTCTCATACAGGTCAACAGTTTGTAAATGAAACCCATATAATTACACTCTGTAAGCTTAAAAAATATCCGCCGAGTGGTTTATGAGCTATTTTTTATAATATACATGGAAATAAATAGAAGCTAACACGACACGGTTGCGTCTCTAAAAACACAAATAAAAAAACAAATTTTATCTAAAATGTCTCATACAGGTCAACAGTTTGTAAATGAAACCCATATAATTACACTCTGTAAGCTTAAAAAATATCCGCAGAGTGGTTTATGAGCTATTTTTTATAATATACATGGAAATAAATAGAAGCTAACACGACACGGTTGCGTCTCTAAAAACACAAATAAAAAAACAAATTTTATCTAAAATGTCTCATACAGGTCAACAGTTTGTAAATGAAACCCATATAATTACACTCTGTAAGCTTAAAAAATATCCGCAGAGTGGTTTATGAGCTATTTTTTATAATATACACAGAAATAAATCAAAGCTAACACGACACGGTTGCGTCTCTAAAAACACGAATAAAAAAAAACGAATTTTATCTCAAATGTCTCATACAGGTCAACAGTTTGTAAATGAAACCCATATAATTACACTCTGTAAGCTTAAAAAATATCCACCGAGTGGTTTATGAGCTACCGTATTTATAGTAGGTATCTGTTTACGGTAGCTAACCGCTAACAATGAAGCTAAAATAAAAATGTTTTTATCTCAAACATCTCATAAAGCTATTCACTTGTAAATGTCCATACAATGATTACATTCTCTAAGTTTGATAAAAATCTGTCCTGTGATTATTGACTTATCTTGCTAAACAACTAACAAACACAGAGCTAACACCTCCAGAGCAGGAGGCCGGGCAGCGACAGAGTCAGTCCGAGCAGAGGAGGCTTTTTTCGGACACATGAGCTGGAAACGGTCGGTGGACTCTCTGGAAGTGTCCCCTAGCGGACAAAAGTGGTTCTGCACCATTTTTTTGCCAAAATGAAAAACTTTCATATCTGAGCGAAACATTGGTCTAAAAATATGGGAAAATATCTGTAAATAGGTCTCACCTCTTTATACGTCGCAGGGCATGCAAATTAGGCAAAAAAAAAACACAACCTATTTTCCGGAAAA
>JBBPBX010059155.1:0-13475 GCA_038048925.1 Garcialebias charrua | reverse complement strand
CTCTTTGCTGCAGGTAAGATGCTGACTGCTCTTTGCTGCAGGTAAGACGCTGACTGCTCTTTGCTGCAGGTAAGATATTGACTGCTCTTTGATGCAGGTAAGATGCTGACTGCCCTTTGCTGCAGGTAAGATATTGACTGCTCTTTGATGCAGGTAAGACGCTGACTGCTCTTTGCTGCAGGTAAGATATTGACTGCTCTTTGCTGCAGGTAAGATGCTGACTGCTCTTTGCTGCAGGTAAGATGCTGACTGCTCTTTGCTGCAGGTAAGATGCTGACTGCTCTTTGCTGCAGGTAAGACGCTGACTGCTCTTTGCTGCAGGTAAGATGCTGACTGCTCTTTGCTGCAGGTAAGATGCTGACTGCTCTTTGCTGCAGGTAAGACGCTGACTGCTCTTTTATTCGGGTAAGACGCTGACTGCTCTTTTATTCGGGTAAGACGCTGACTGCTCTTTTATTCGGGTAAGACGCTGACTGCTCTTTGCTGCAGGTAAGACGCTGACTGCTCTTTTATTCGGGTAAGACGCTGACTGCTCTCTTGCTGCAGGTAAGATGCTGACTGCTCTTTGCTGCAGGTAAGACGCTGACTGCTCTCTGCTGCAGGTAAGACGCTGACTGCTCTTTGCTGCAGGTAAGACGCTGACTGCTCTTTGCTGCAGGTAAGACGCTGACTGCTCTTTGCTGCAGGTAAGACGCTGACTGCTCTTTGCTGCAGGTAAGACGCTGACTGCTCTTTGCTGCAGGTAAGACGCTGACTGCTCTTTGCTGCAGGTAAGACGCTGACTGCTCTTTGCTGCAGGTAAGACGCTGACTGCTCTTTGCTGCAGGTAAGACGCTGACTGCTCTTTGCTGCAGGTAAGACGCTGACTGCTCTTTGCTGCAGGTAAGACGCTGACTGCTCTTTGCTGCAGGTAAGACGCTGACTGCTCTTTGCTGCAGGTAAGACGCTGACTGCTCTTTGCTGCAGGTAAGACGCTGACTGCTCTTTGCTGCAGGTAAGACGCTGACTGCTCTTTGCTGCAGGTAAGACGCTGACTGCTCTTTGCTGCAGGTAAGACGCTGACTGCTCTTTGCTGCAGGTAAGACGCTGACTGCTCTTTGCTGCAGGTAAGACGCTGACTGCTCTTTGCTGCAGGTAAGACGCTGACTGCTCTTTGCTGCAGGTAAGACGCTGACTGCTCTTTGCTGCAGGTAAGACGCTGACTGCTCTTTGCTGCAGGTAAGACGCTGACTGCTCTTTGCTGCAGGTAAGACGCTGACTGCTCTTTGCTGCAGGTAAGACGCTGACTGCTCTTTGCTGCAGGTAAGACGCTGACTGCTCTTTGCTGCAGGTAAGACGCTGACTGCTCTTTGCTGCAGGTAAGACGCTGACTGCTCTTTGCTGCAGGTAAGACGCTGACTGCTCTTTGCTGCAGGTAAGACGCTGACTGCTCTTTGCTGCAGGTAAGACGCTGACTGCTCTTTGCTGCAGGTAAGACGCTGACTGCTCTTTGCTGCAGGTAAGACGCTGACTGCTCTTTTCTGCAGGTAAGACGCTGACTGCTCTTTGCTGCAGGTAAGACGCTGACTGCTCTTTGCTCTTTGCTCAGGGTAATCCCTTTAAAATTAGCAAAGCGTCCAAACCCTGATGGGCCAGGCTGATCCCCACGTCGTCTGCGGGATCCGCTCCTCTCCTGCGGCCTCGCTCAGCAGCCTGGTTGTGTTTCAGAGTCGAGTCCGGAGTGGAGCCTCTCTCCAGACTGGCGCTGGAGTCCGGCGTGGCTGAGCTCATGGAGGCCACACTTCCCAGCGCAGGATCAGGACTGGCGGCGCTGTGGTTCGACGAGTCGGGCTGGCGATGGCTGTCCAGGTGGCAGTAGACGTCTTCCACGGAGGTGAAGTGCTCTGCGCAGACGGGACATCTGAGGAGACACACGGAGACGTCAGTCTTCCAGAGCTTGGACGCCTGACAGAGTGCAGCGACGCCGTACTTGTGCTTGCGGTTGGCGTGCTGCGTCTCTATGTGCGTCAGCAGCGACGCCTCGTCCAGGAAGATCTCGGGACAGTGGATGCACTGCAGGTCCGCTCGGTCCGACAGCTGCGGGTGTCGGGTCAGAACGTGTTTCTCCAGCTCGTCCGTCTGACTGAAGGTCTCCTCGCAGTAGTCACACATGTACAGGTCCTGGTCCAGGTCCTCTCCTCCCGCTTCCTTCTTCCCTCCATCTTTTTCACTCCTCAGAGCCAGATGCTCCCGGTTCTTGCGATGAGCCTGAAGGAGTCGCGTCCCAACACAGAGAAGAAGGAGTTCAGTCACAACAAGGCTCAGCAACGTTCTCAAATCCTGCACTCGTCCACGTTTTGTCCCGTTCCAACCCCAGACCTCTCAGGATTCCTCTGGGATGTGACGGAGATGTGACCCGAGTTCAGACTTCGTGGACCCGCCTTCAGCTACGGGTCAGGTTCTGTGGAGCTTCAGAATTGTAAACTACAGGTAGTCCTCGAGTTACGACGTTTCGTGTTTACGGCGCATCTCCCATAAAAATTAAAAAAATTAATTAAATTAATTAAAATTTTAAAAATATTTTGAATAGCCGAGTTACGCAGTTTGCGGTTTTACGTCGTAAACGTAGCGGCGGAGGAATAGTGCACTGTACTCTCTAAAAAAGCTAAATCTGGTCCTCTGGACATTCAAAAAACAAAACAAAACTGTACTGTGAACGAGGTTTTACGTCGTAAACGAATAGAGAATACAGAGGATGGGCCAAGCTGGACGGCAGTTTTACGTCATAAACGAATGGAGAATATGGAGGATGGACGGAGGAATACTGCGTCACCAGCATCCCAGTAGGCCATAATTATCTTTTTTCCCTTCATTATGGCTCCCAAATGTACCGGTATGTGTTTTTGATAATTATGTAGGGTACTGTGTTAGGATAGGCTAAGTGCTTGGTTATACAGTACTGTACATGTATATGGTGCAGTATGTACGTTTATTTCGACTTACGTTGAAAATCGGTTTACGACGTTGCGTAGGAACGGATCTACGTCGTAAGTCGAGGACTACCTGTATCTGAAAAGCATCACTTCACAACTGGACTCTTGGCTGCGTTGATGCGTCACGTCACACTCCAGCAGGTAAGTTCAACTCGTGGTTGGAACGAGACAAAACGGGGGTTCTGTGAACACATGCGGCCACGGTGGAGGCGGTCGGCTCCTGGCTCAGGAGAACTCACCTGCATGTGGCTCTGCAGGGACGAGGTGGAGGAGAAGCCGCGCTTACACACGGAACATTTAAAGGGCTTGCTGGAGCTGGGCAGGGACCAAACAGACAACTTTAGATGAAGACGTCTTTTTTCTGCAGAGATGTTCAGGTAGTGAGTCGAGGAGTTATACCTGTGGGTCTTCAGGTGAATCTTCAGGTGATCAGAGCGCGAAAATGCTGCTTCACATTCCTGACAGGTGTACTTTTTATCTCCTGAAGGACAAACACACAACGTGATCAGAAACCAGGACTGAGGGTCACAAACGATCATTTACAGAGAAATCCACGTGGAGCTGGCATCGAATGGCCGATTACAGATCTGAACATAAAACCACTGATCCAAAGGGATCATAAGAACTTCTACTTCAGTTTCCATCCATCCATCCATCCATCCAATATCTTTACCTGCTTCTTCCTTTTAGGGTCACTGGTGCCCATATCCAGCAGTCACTGTGTGAGAGGCGGGGGGACACCCTGGACAGGTCTCCAGTCCATCATATGGACACATAGAGACAAACGAGACATACAACCATTCACTCTCTCACTCACACCTAGGGACAATTTAGAGTTACCAATCAGTCGAACATGCATGTTTTTGGTCTGTGGGAGATCCAAGATGGCCGCGCTCAGAGCAGTTGCAGCTTCATGGGCTCCTGGTACATTGGGACCCTGTGTACATGATCTTGTTCCCTCACATGTGCCACATGTGGTGCGAATGACAATAAAGATTATCTGACTCTAAAACTGGAGTACCCAGAGAAAACCCATGCAGCACGGAGAGAACATTCAAACTCCACCCACAAAGGTCCCTGGCAGGGATTTGATCCTGTGACCTTCGTGCTGAGAGGCGGCAGCTCCAACAACAGCTCCACCGTGACGCCATTCAGACCCATAAACGCCCAAAATGTCAACAAAAACTGAATCTGCACGTGAATCAAATGTTTTCACTACAGGTCCACAATGTCCTCAAAGAACCACATTGTCCTCAGGATGTCCCTATGTGCAGGTGGACATCCTGTCCTCCAGACATATACCTGTGTGCAGGTGGACATCCTGTCCTCCAGACATATACCTGTGTGCAGGTGGACAGGATGTCCTCAGGACGTACCTGTGTGCAGGTGGACAGGATGCCCTCAGGACGTACCTGTGTGCAGGTGGACATCCTGTCCTCCAGACATGTACCTGTGTGCAGGTGGACAGGATGTCCTCAGGACGTACCTGTGTGCAGTTTGACATGTCGGTCTCTGCTCCTCTTGTGTTTGAACAGGCGGCTGCAGAAGGTGCACCTGAAGGGCAGTTTGTCGCTGTGGATCTGCTCGTGTCTCTTCAGGTAACTCAGGCGGCTGCAGGAGGACAGCAGGACAGAGGACAGTTTTATATTTTGCATGAACAAAATTTAAAAAAAAAGTCTTCAACAGGGCACATTTGTGACTTTTTAATGTTTCACACACACCAGATATCATTTTCCACTGATATGATGATGAATCTGTCTTGTTCGCGGTTGTGTCAAGTAAATAATGAGAAAACAAACTAAAACATTAAAAAGTCTTGAAGAAGAACTAAATGTTTTTAAAGTTAAAGTTTGTAAATGAAATGCAGCTGAGCTATGATTGGATGGAAATGTCTTTAGGACAAGAAAAGTCCTCAATTTGTCTCCTAATGTCCCACACAGTCTTGTGTTTAATGGTAAAAGACGTCCCTCTGACGGCTGCAAACGGTTAAATCTTGTACAAACAGTCCCACGTCGGTCCTGATCGACCCGGATCGATCATGTCAGAGCCGATTGTGAGGGCCAGGCCCCGCCCCCACCAGTTAACCAACTGCTGTTGGTCTGCAGCTTTAGGTTCTTATAGAAATTGTTCATTTTGTATGTTTCAGTTTGTTCTGAAGCCGTTGGCTGATCAGGTGGAAAAATAAGAAAAATGTGGATTTTTTTCTGAGAATCTGCTCCCCCCCAGTAGTGGGATGTAACTAAGTACAAGTACGGTATTTTGTTACTGTACAGTACTTAAGTTCATTTCTCATGTATCTGTACTTTACTTAAGTAGAATTAAATGTGGGTACTTTTACTCCACTACATTTTACATTAAGTATCTGTACTTTCTACTACACTACATTTCTATAATGTGTTGAGTTACAAGTTAAACTGACATTGCAGTTTTTTGATTTGTCGTTAGTTTGAAAGTACCGTAACTGATGTCGAGAGTTGGTCCATTGAATCACTGCAAAGTGGACAGGTAACATTAGATCCACCTTCAATAAGAGCTGGATAAATGATGGTGTATACATCATTAAACTGGGCGCACCACTAACACACTCAAAATGGATTCCACTACAGAGATTCAGCCAGAAGATACACATCACCCATGGCCTTATTGAAATATTATTGAAAGACTGTTGAAAGACTGTTCAGTACAGCAGGACAGATTCTCTCTCCCAAAAGAGCCAGACTGGACTCAAGCATATTTGAAAACCAACTTCTTCTGAACTTGAACAATAAATTATTGCTGCCTGCAACATTAAAATGTGTCAGTTCATGGGATGTTAGGAGACAAGAGATGTCTCCAAATGACTCAACACTCGGGTCTAAGTTTTGAAAATGGTGTCAGGAAGTTAAAATATTGTTCACTATTGACCCATTACAGTACAAGGTTGACCAGACAGTATTTTAACTAGAGTTGATGACAAACTAGAGTTGAATATATCAGATATGTATTCCTTTGATGTTAGGTCTAATGCTCCTTTTTTCCGTCAGACAACTTTTACTTAAATGTGCTTACTGCAGTTAAAATGACACATTGGTTCTATTTCGTGTAAGCTACGCCCTTTAAAGGCTGTCGCTATTGGGTTTACCCGCGCGCAGCGTGCCGAACACAGCTGCATTAGGTAAGACATTCAGCAAGTACTTTGAATGTAATACTTTAAGTATTTTTAAAAGCAAGTACTTATTTACTTTTACTTAAGTAAAAACATTAATATGGGACTTCTACTTTTACTAGAGTACATTTTTGTGTGTTTATTTGTACTTTTACTTAAGTACAGTGTTTGCGTACTTTCTCCATCACTGCCCCAACAAAGATGGTGCCATGCAAAAAAAATACCCCAACCTACAAGTAGACCAAGAAAAACCTTCTAAATAATTTATAAACAAAGATAAAACTAATCTACAAACAAACATCTAACATTTCTTATGAACATCTTCCATCAGTTAGAAATTCAAGACGAGAGCCGTTTTCTAAACCAAATCCTTCAAACCCTCAACGCTAACGAAGGCCAGGACGACGAGGTGCGAGGCGGGCAGAAGGATTAGCGTGGAGAATAATGATGACGACTCTGGAGTGTGAGGAAGACAGCTGTTCTTAAAATGGATCATGACTGTGTCCCCGGAGAGGTTGGTGAGAAATGTATTCACCTCATTCCCTCTGTGCTCCATTTAATTCTGCTAATACACACAGCGCACTTCGTTGACGTTCGCACGCACGTTCAGAAGGAAGAGCCGACGAGAAACATCCCGACTCCGGTGTTTACCGAGGCGGACGCTGAAGGAGGTACCTGAAGGACTTATCACAGAACTGGCAGGGGTACGGCAGCCCGGAACCGCCTTCCTCCTCGCCTCCGGTCGCCATGCCGAGGTCGCAGCAGCCATCGGCCATCCGAGAGGGCGACGCCACGTCTTTACTGGAGGGTGAGGAAGGCACCCAGGACAGACACGCAGGGTCGTCATCACCATCTGATGGGACACACACACACACACACATCTGGTGTTTTCCACACAGCTGCAGGATGTAAATAAAGAGGCAGGAGGTAAAACAGGGTCGACTGCAATGATTCACAAGGAGTTTCATCGTTCTTGGATGGCAGCCGGTGGGAGTTCAGGTGGGAAAAAAAAAAAGAATCTAAACAAATAAAAATTAAAAAAACACATTTATCCTGCTCACACAGACCATACATAAATATACATAAGATAAATGAGGATGGCAGTGATAAAAAGAGAATAAAACAGAAGAGAAAGGCACTCCGGCTGTGGCAACATCTAAATAGAAAAGCTCCAAGAACTATATCCCCAGCGGAGCCCAGAAATAAGGACAGAGTGTATTTTCTCTCCCTTCTTCCTCCCTCTGCAGCCATCCCTCCTTCCATCCCCAAGGACCGTAGATCCGCCTCATCATATTTTCATTAGGGCCTTGGCAGATTGAAACGTCAGAGAAGCGATTAGGAGATGTGCAGAACAATATTCACTCCCTTCATCTGTCATACATAGATTATGCATTGCTCTTTTCCTTTCCCTCTCCTGCACAGTTGTGTTCAGCTTCAAAAAGGCCACAACTCCTTTTATAGACTCTTCAGAATGGATCTGAGACGACAAAAGACGAGGCTGAATAACGCTTGATATTGTCCCGTTCCTCCTTTTCGAAGCTGCACAGTGCAGCTGTTTAGCATTCGGCTAGAAAATGTAAAGAGAGCGGAGGCTGTTTTTATCTTCTTCTATCTTAGAGCTGCATCAAGCAGAGCAGAAACAAATCAAAGACACAAGAGTGACAGCACAGAGAGAGAGGAAATGTCAGATGTGACTTGATGCCACGCGAGCAGCCGATGTCTGTGGAAATCACCTCAAAGTCCGCATGGTTTTACCTGAACCCCTCATTCCTCCGTCCTGCAGGTGAACCGAGTCTATAACAATGTGCAAAGAAAAAAAGTTCTAGTGATGAATTGACGGCAGGAAAACCCAGACACTGTTGCAAACAAATACAACTCTGTGGGGCCTCTGGTTTAAAACAGCTGTCAACACACTGAATGATAAATCTGACGGGACGCGTCAGGGTGAAGCCTGGTGCGGAGAGGCAGGAGACGAGCGAGCAAACAATTATTCAGCTCCTTTATGAAAGTCGATCGGTTCCTCTTCAGAGCCACAATCTGTCCACACACACACACACACACACACACACACACTGTTGGATAGTTTGATGATGATAAGATGGTTTCCTAAACAACTTTATCACCATCAAACTTGTTGGTCCACTATGTGAAGGTGCTACTTATGGGACTGAGTTTGTTGTGGTTCCTAGGACTGATGACATCCTTTGGATGAAAAACAAAACATTTCAACAAATAAACCGTCCAGAGGACCTGACTTAACTTTGTTGGATTTTTTTTCCCCCCTTTTATAGATGGCCTCCTTTTTTTTTTTTTTATAGAGAGAAAGGAAAGATAGAAAGTAAGACAACAAAACACAACAATTATCCACAAAAAGAGCACAAGGCAAACACACCCAACCTCCGTCCGCAATCCTGCAAAGCACATGACAGAACACAGCAACGAAACACACATGCATAAAGACTAATAATATTCATGACCTTGCAGTAGATTTCCATAAATAAACATACCCATACCTACAAATATATATAACATATACATTCATATCACATATCCATCTACATATCTGCATATGATATCTACATATACATCCCTGCATCCATTTGTGTGTGGTTGTGAGCATGCATAAGTGAATAAGGTTCCTCCAATAGAACATTCAGTAGCGACCGTGAAGCATCAGAGATCCGTCCCCCCAAGGCCCGAGGCAGACGAAGGGGCGATCAAAGCCCAAGACCCCAAGAAGGACCCCGAGCCCAGAGTCCCCAGGGCCACCCGAACAGGACGAGCCACTCACCCTCTCCCCAGATCTGACCAAGGGGGAGAACCGGACGAGCTCCACCAGCGACTACACACAATGACCCCCGGGAGGCCAACAGCGACAAACCCACAGGCCCCCGCCGGAGCCCGCTGCAAGAGCCCGCTGCACTGATGTAGCCCCAGGCCCGGACACCGAGGCCCGGGCACCAGGGACGCCCACCCCTCAGGCCCAGACCCAATAGGACCAGAGGACCCGAGCCCTACCAGCCAGCCACCAGGCCGAGCCAACACACGCCCAAGCGTCCAACCCCTGAAAGCGACAACAAGGGCCTCCAGCACGCCCGCAGGCAAAAGGACACCCATGTGGTAAGAGCGCGACACCAAGTAGCCTCAGATGTAACAGAGAGGGGGCAGTCCAAATCCCAGCCAGACTTTGTTGGATTTTCTGGATGATTGAGCATGAACTTTGATGTTTTGAACCATGTTGGCTATGGCTGCCCCAGAGGAGTCAACAGAGGAGAGTGTGGACTCCAGAATCAATCTTAGCGCCATAAAACTGATTGGTCCACTATGCGTGTGCTTCTGTACGTGCCGCCGTACATGTCGCACCGCTGTATAAGTCGCATCAGTCCAAATATGTCTAATAACGTGTGTGTGTTGGGGGTGGGGAGTTGCATCTATTACGCGTCACCGCTGACGACCTGGAAACATGGGCCGGTGTTGTGCCAAAAATCGATTGGCTGCCAAATGGTGGCCACGGGAGCGTTTACGGGAGGACTTTAATAATAATAATGCCACATTTTGTCATCTGTGTATGTTTCCATACAAGACGAAATGTGTCTCTGCATTTAACCCAATCACCACCAGGTGGGGCAGTGGGCAGCTATAGAAAGCGCCCGGGGAAGATTAACACTTAAAAACAACTATTTGTTTGCTTGACATTATAGTAAAGGTGTGTCTCAGTCTAACATTTCCTTAAAGGTTCAGTCTGCAGTTTCTGTAGAACAGCAGAACTTAGAAAAAATTTCAACAAGCAAAGCATTCTGATCCCTCCCCCTCAGAGCCATATATGGCTCTGCCCCCTTGTGGTCTGTTGAAATTTGAATTCAAGCTCTGTTTTTATTGGCTGATTCAAATTCAAGCTCGGTTTTTATTGGCTGGTTACAAACTTTGTTTTTATTGGCTGGAAAATGGCGGGTCACTTTTTCTTTTTAGAAATGCTTATTTACCACCTGGAGAAGCAAGGGGACAATATTTTTTTTTAGTTTTTTCAGAGATTACCTCTCTAACATCAATCTAGTGACAGAGTGAAGAAATATGTTAAAATATATATTGTTTGAAAAGTTACAGACTACATTACAATCTTACATACCCCAGCTTTAATAAATGCATGTTGACGTCAAAGCAGCTGCATTTCGCCTGAGCGGCGCGGAGAAATGCAGCTGATTTGAAGTTTGCTCGAGGAGTTCAGGAGCAAGACAAAGGTGGCTTGGTATGGCAAGACAAGTGTCTCCTTAATAGCCACTTTTACCTATTAATGAGACACTTGGCTTGCCACATTAGTCGAGAGCCCTGAAAATGGTAGTGTTTACTATTTTCCATGTTAGAATGAATGAAATCGCCAGTTCTCAGCAAAAAATCTGGTTATAAATAAGGGAAAAAACAAACACATCGTTTCTCTGTATAAGTCGTAGGGCATGCTAATTTATGCATAAAACTGTAACTTACACAGTGAAAATTACGGTACTTATGGGACTGAGTTTGTTGTGGCTCCTTGGGCTGAAGAAGTATTTTGTTGAAAGACGAAACATTTCAACATAAACTGTCCAGAGGACCTGTCTTAACTTTGTTGGATTATGTTACCTGGATTATTGAACTTTAATGAACTGAACTGAGTTTCTGTTGCTGTTCCTGCTTGAATTGCTGTGGTTTTAGAGTGTCAGGAGGTGGTGTACTTGTCAAGTTTAGTTGTGTGTTTTTTGTTGTGTGTGCAGGTTTTGGAGCCGAGAACCCCCAAACATGATCTTGTTGTGTGTTTGCATAACGACAATAAGGATTCCTTCCTTTAATTTAGGATTCAGTTCAGTATCTGTGGGAGTGGTGGCGCAGAGGTTAAGAAGGTGAGCTTGTGATCGGAAGATTGCCGGTTCAAGCCCTGGTACCGACAACATCAAAAATGTGGGTGGGATTAGTGAAGCAGTCACACCTGTCTCCACCCTCATCTGCCCCACTCTGGGCCCTTGACCAAGGCTCTTAACCCACACCATCTGCTCCCCTGGGAACCCTAGATGTCAGCTCTCTGCTCCACACAGAGGGCTGTGGTAGCTCGGTGGTCTGTGGTTGTGTCAGGAAGGGCGTCCGGCATAAAAAACTATTGTCATGTCTTCGTGCGACTAGTTCGCTGTGGCGACCCCTGAAGAAGGGAGAAGCCGAAAGAAGAAGACGATTCAGTTCAGTATCTGTTTTATGGTAACGGTTTACATACAGTACTTCATGTTTTAGATTCACAGCTTGGTACACTGTACTGTACTTTGATTTTAGGGTCTTGGTTTGGTATCTACATCGGTTTTTTTATGTAACCCTTGTAAACATATGTTTTTTTTTGTTTTGTTTTTTTATGTCAAACCACATTAAAATCACAGATCTCTGTTTGTAAGGTCTTCCTGGGCATGAAGGCAGCCAAACATGCACATTTTTGGACTGTGGGAGGAAACCGGAGAACCCGGAGAAAACCTTTGCAAACACGAGAAGAACATCTAAGTTCAAGTTCAAGGTTCTTTATTGTCATTCGCAGCACATGTGGTAGATGAGGTGGAACAAAATTGTGTACACAGCAGGGTCCCAGTTACACCTAGAGATAGCAAAAACAAAGTATAAAAAGAAACAGTAAATAAGGATCCAAGAAATACACTAAACAAACACTAAACGATACACTAAAAGATCTAAGATATACGCTAAACACTAATGATGGCAAATAATACGGTGTATTAAACAGCAGCTCGAACACGAGTCTGTAGTGAGTAGATGGGTATGAATGAATAAATACAGCAGCATGAGATAACAAGCAGCATGAGATCAGCAGCACAGCACAGATAAGTCACATATTGCCAATTAAAGTGCCATTGCAATGTTTTTATTTTTTTATTTTTGTAAACTCCACACAGAAAGACCTCAGGTCCAAACCAGGGACTGAACCCAGGACCTTTTTGCTGTGATGCAACAGTGCTAACCACGTATCTATAGTACTTCTTGTTTATGTTCTTATTATGGTATGTACCTTATTTATAACTTTATAAGGCTGAGTTTATTACAGGTCCTCAGAATGACAAGCATTTTGGATTAAAGACTAAACATTTCAACAAGTTTTTTTTAATTTATTTTTTATCCATCCAGAGGACCTGGCTTAACGTTGTTGGATTTTTCTGCCTGGATTATTGAGCATGCATCAGTGTATGCACCTTAGTTTTATGATTAAAATGTGGTAACTTTGTTGTAGGGTTATGGTTTAGTACGTACAGTAACTTGTTTTGTTTTGGTTTTCCTTTGCTAAGTTAGTTGTTGCAAGAGATCAATGGATTGCATGCCTGCTACAAAATAAAATCAATAAATGAACCATCTTCATGGAGTAAGGATGGAGCTCTATCTAAAAAATGCCAACCCAGACACCCCCTGCAGTCTGCACAACAGGATGTAATGCAGCTGGAAAAAAACGAGCCAGACTCATGGATCACACACAGACACATATTCAACTTTGGTCAACCAGGATCCATACCCAACCTCCACATCCCACTTCATACAACCAGAAGTACTTTGTATAACATCTGAAAGACATGAACAATTCCAAAGAAACCATGAAAGTGGACAGTTGGAACAGTTTGAAGTGATGCAGCAGTATGACTCGGTTAAATGTTTCTGAGGTGGGGGAGCAAAGACAGTGAATGTGTGTGGGGGGGGTGTCTCACTACAGAGACTCGGATGGGGGGTGGGATTAGCGTCATTAAAGAGTTCTAATCCTCTGACTAGCGTGGCAGGCACTAAAATGAAGGATCACATGGTTTTTTAACGGCGCCTTTGTCAGTCAGCCACAAGGGGACCTGGCAAGACAAGGCTGAACGGCAAACTGGGAGAAACTGGAGGACCGGGAGGGGGGGCGGGTAAATCTGAGAAGGGCTCTTTAGAGGAGAGGGGAAGAGGAGGATGGATGGTTAACAGAGGGAGACTGGAGGTAAAAGGAAGATGAGAGGCAGGCGGACTCTGACACAAGCCGATCCTCCTCTTCCTCCTTTTTCTTTCTCTGAATAGGAGCAAACGGAGTGAAGCTGACCACAGGGTCCCAACTGCTCCGCTCCAGCTCCATCTTCTCTTCTTCCATCCAGTCTTTCTATTCTTAATCCCTCCCTCTGTCCCCAGCAGTCCCACTCCTCTTCCGTCTTCATCTCCTTCCATCACCTTTCATGTTGTAACTCATTAAAGCTCCGGCGTGTCTCCCTCCATGTCTCCAACAGTTCCTCCCCGACTGGCGTTGGCCCTCACCCCCCATGTCTCAGCCTGGACGGAACCAAGGGAGGCCGGGGGGGGGGCGTTCCAGATGGACGGACTCTGAA
>JBBPBX010059154.1:0-13933 GCA_038048925.1 Garcialebias charrua | reverse complement strand
GCCTCAACTGATCCAGTATAGTTTTGCTTTGATGAACTCACATTATAGTTTTGGTATACGTGTTTTTAAGTTGGATGCCATTCCCGACACAACCCTCGCCATTTACCTGGGGTTGGCACCAGCACAAAATATACACTGGCTTGTACTCCCAAGTTGTAGGCATGTCTTTCAGAAGTACAAGCTTATTATTAATTTCATCACAGTTTTCAGGCAAGATCAAATTTCCATTCTTTGTTGAAAAATAACATAACTAATTTGATCAAAACAGCATTACAAATGGTCTTATTACTCACAGTACGTGTCATGTAACGTGTAATTTCTCTGTGGAAACATCACCATAGTCCTGACTTTAGAGTTCAAGGGTGTTTTTTTATGTTTTGTTCGACTGACAGATACAGTAAAAGAAAAAAAAAAGGAATTGAAAAGAAAAAAATCTAGCTCGTCTGCTTTCAGGAATCCCAAGAATTACACAAGGACAGAGGTGACGATGCACACAAAGATACATCTCTGTCCCTTTCTCTTCCCGTGTCTCTCTATCGGTGTTTCTATGGAGACGAGCAGCGAGGGTGGGACAGGTGGAGGCGTTGCCATGGGGACAGACGGGGTGTGCATGCCTGTGAATGAATGTGCGTGTACCTTGCTCAACGAGGGTCTGTGCCGTGCGCGTCGCCTCCTGGAGCTTTCTGTACTTCTCTGGCCGCTCTCTGTCGATGGCCTGTGTCAAAGAGATGAAAGAAGCTGCCTGGTCAGCGTGGGAGAAGACAAGTTAAAGGACAAAAAATGATCAATGATGAAGGAAAAAACATTTAAACTTCTAAAAATGTATAGGGTGTCACAGTTAAAGCAGAAACTTTATAGAGTCTAATCTGGTTTTATTGACACTAAGACACATCTGGGCACATCAGGTGCAATGCCTGAGGCACATCAGCACCCATCACCCATCTTCAGATGGAATGATCACTCACCACCGAGACACAGCCACCCCGAGTGTTACACACACCTTCACCAAAAACCGCTCGGAACAGTTAGAAACTGCACAGAAAATATCTGAGGGTGTCCTGGAGTGCCTGATAGCAATAGATACTTTGGGCCTCGTGGACTGGACTTACTTAGGACACACTCGTCCTCAGATTGGTATCTGGGAAAATTTGAAGGCCCTCATAGTCAACTCATTCAGTCCAGCATTTGTAAAATATGTGCCAGTTATGCACGGTGTGGCATACAAAACTATTTTCCATGAACTAAACATGGCTCATTCTAGTAGACAAGTGTTTTAGGAGAGGGGGGGGGGGGACTCCTGTATTGATGCAAATTTATGTTTGCGCATGACTGAAGTTGATGATGCTTGACAGAAAAACCTATCCATCCATCCTTTTTACCCGCTTCTTCCTTTTCAGGTCACGTGGGTCGCCGTTGCCCATATCTGTAGGAGTTCCAGCATTTTCCCTACAGCTCTTCGACACCAGATGGCGCCAACAGGCTCACATCTGCGGACCATTATCCTAAAAATGGCAGTTGATGACTTCAATATGGCACTGGTGCATTGTCTGTCTACTGCAGTGGCTCCTGTGTTCCTCCTGTGCATTGGACCTCCTTGGTTTCATCATTAAAGCCTCCTAGTGATTCCTCCAGCTGTTCCTTGCCTTCTACCACCTGCCCACCGATCTATGCAACCTTTCTGGGACCTCCTCGTTTGTGACTACTGGAACTATTGGACCCTCACCCGTGTGACAACATTTTCCTCAGATAGTAAGAGACAAATAATATCTTGAATCACACTCAAGGAGCCAAACATCATATGAATATTTGTGCTTACTTTCCAGGGTTCCAGTCCCTCCCAGCTGAGATGCAGCTCTACTGTTAATTTCACATTTTTTAAATAAACACATTTTTTTTCATTCAACCTTTATTCAGGCAGGTTAATCCCACTGAGCCTCGAGAACTAATTTACAAGAGAGACCTGGCTACAAACAAAGAATGATGACAACACCAACAGTTGAACAACAGCAACAGTAGAGCAAAAGCAACAGTAGAGAAAAAAAAAAATCCTAGTCTTGGAGTTGCTCCTTTTGGTCACATATCATCTAGGTATTAATTCAATTGTTACAATATCGAGCAGTCACTGTGTGAGAGGAGGGGACACCCTGGACAGGTCTCCAGTTCATCACAGGGACACAGAGACAAACGAGATAAACAACCATTCACTCTCTCACTCACACCTAGGGACAATTTAGAGTTACCAATCAGCCTAACATGCATGTTTTTGGTCTGTGGGAGGAAACCGGAGTACCCGGAGGAAACACACACATGCACTGAGAGAACATGCAAACTCCATTGAGAAAGGCCCCGGGCCAGGATTTGATCTGGCGACCTTCTCGCTGATGCCAAATTTACACTACATGCGTTCCGGCTCCGCCCCGCTCCGGTCCGACCTCCGCAGCAAATACGCACCCATTATAATCAATGAGAGCGTTTACACTGGCTCCGCACGGCGGCGGCGAGCGGCGGCGAGCGGACGGCAGTCCGTCAAAATTAGAACAGATCCTATTTCTGCCGGACGCCGGAGCTGTGCCGGAGTCAACTTTTAAAGATTACGTCGCACCAACAGGAAAAGGAACGAGCACAACATCCGTATTTACAAAATAAAATCACCACGGGCGGACTAATCCTAGCTCTATACGGATTTATTTGTACAAAAATGCTGTCAAACTATCATTTATGACTACGCCAGTCTCTACTGTTGTTCTCCTTCTTCCACCGAATGAATTGTTTTGTTCTGACTTCCTTATTTATCACTTGATTTATCGCGCAATCTCGCAATTCCCGCGCATGCGTCTCGGAGCGGCGCATCCAGGCGGACCGGAGCGGAGGTAGTGGAAACTGGACTTGAAACGCTCAGCTGCGACCTGCGGAGCGGAGCCGGAACGCATGTAGTGTAAATTTGGGGTGAGAGTAAGCAGCTCAACCAACTGAGCCACCATGCCAAGACATGCCTCTCAGCAAGCAGGTTATCCAGGTTCAAATCCTGGTCAGGGGCCTTTCTGGGTGGAGTTTGCATGTTCTCTTGGTACATGTGTGGGTTTTCTCTAGGTAATAATAATAATAATAATAATAAATAATGAATTCAATTTATAACACACTTTTCATTAGTGAAAATCTCAAAGTGCTACACACATTCATACACCGGTAGTGGCAGACTACCATGCAAGGTGCTTTCCAGTCCTACCGGGAGCAACTCGGGGTTAAGTGTCTTGCCCAAGGACACAACGACACATGGTGTGGGGAACCGGGATTCGAACCGCCAACCCTCCGATCGGGGGACGACTGCCATTACCACTACGCCACGGCCGCCCCGGTTTCCTCTCACAGCCCAAAAACATGCATGTTAGGCTGATTGGTAACTAAATTGTCCATAGGTGCATGTGAGAGTGTGAATGGTTGTTTGTATTGTTTGTCTCTATGGGTCCCTGTGATGGAATGGAGACCTGTCAAGATATGGGCACTAGTGCCCCATGACCCAGAAAGGCAGGTAACAATAATAGATGGATGGATGATTGGCAAAACTAAAACTATTTATTTATTTCAAACCATCACCTGTTGCATAGATACAGGTACATCTAAAAAAATTAGAATACAGTATTGTGAAATATTTCTTCTTTTTTTTCCAAATAATTTCAGAACATGAAGCTCATATTTCATAGATTAGTGAAATATATAAAGATATATAGATTTATGAAATATTTCAAGCCTTTATTTCTTGTAATTTTTATGATTGTGTCTTACAAATTATAAATAAATAAAAAATTCAGTGTATCAGAAAATGAGAATATCCCACAGCCAGCTTTTGGTACCTCTGTCAGTGTGGGCAGGAGCCAAGTCCTGCTGGAAAATGAAATCAGCATCTCCATAAAGCTCGTCAGCAGAAGGAAAAAAAAGTGCTCTAAAATGTCCTGGTAGATGCTGTGTTGACTTTGGACTTCAGAAAACCCATTAGACCAACACTAGCAGAGGACATGGACCCAAACCATCACTGACTGGAAACTTCACACTGGACTTCAAGCAACGTGGATTCTGGGCCTCTCTACTCTTCCCCCAGACTCAGGGACCTTGATTTCTAATGCCATGCTAAATTAACTTTTATCTGAGAAGAGGACATTAGACTGAGCAACAGTCCAGTTCTTTGTCTCCTCAGCCAGTAAGAAGCTTCTAATGTTGTCTCTGGTTCACAAGTGACTCTACTTGAGAAATGAGACATTTGTAGCTCATGTCTTGGAGTTAATGAGCTGATTAGGGTGTGACACAAGGAGTTTATAATATTGAACTTCACATTGTTCTAATTTTCTGAGTCAGAGAGATATGGTTTTTCATTATTTGTAAGCCATAATCATCAAAACTACAAGAAATAAAGTCTTAATGTATTTCACTCTCCTTGGATGGCTCTGAGATCCAATTTGTCAGCAATTAAACATCAAGGGATTTGGCTCGACTCCTCACTCTCATATAAAGTCCATATCAACACTCTGCTCTCCAAAGGCAAATCCAGAATAGGATTCCTCTTTGAAAACAAATCCTCACTGACTCAACCTGCTAAACATCTTTTGGTAAGGATGGCAATCCTTCTGATCTTCATCTATGGTGACGTCATTTACAGAACCGCTTTCAAAACCCTCCTCCACAATCTGGACACCCTTTACCGTGCAGCCATTCGATTGGTCACCAATGCACTCTTTGGTGACAAGTCAAAGAAAAGCAGGAAAAAGCAGTTGCACAGTTTCTGCTGATCTATAAACCCGAACTGGGGCAACCCCATCCTACCTCCGTTCGTTGGTCAGTATCCATAGCAACATTCAAACTCTCCGCTCCAAGCAGCTACATTAATCTAAGTATCCCTAAAACACACATTTCCTTTGGCCGTTCTTCTTCTTTTGTCTTCTTCTTTCGTTTGCTCCCTTCTTCAGGTGTCGCCACAGCAAACTAACTCGTACCAAGACTTGGCAATTGTTTATACACTGGATGCCAGTGACGTGCGGTGAGGTTCATGGCTGGTGAGGCACTGTGCAGTTTTTTTTCCACGTGTATAATAAAAAACAGACACAAAATGTTCTCCACGTATTGGCTTCTGTCTGCCATAGCTTCTTCAGCACTTTGGATACTTTGGATAGCGTTATTTTCTTCTTTTATTATACATAAACCCTACAGAGTAGTTTATTCGCCATTTGATTGGCAGCAGTTGTGTTTAAAATCTCATATCAGCAATCTTTACACATACAAACTGTAGCACACAAAAAAGCACATTTAGTTTGGAGAAAATTTTATTTTAGTCTTACCTTTACTTATAAATTAAATTAAACTATAACAAAATCTATTTTTATTTTACAGAAAAGAGCTGTGAGAATTATTACAAGAAAGCCTTACTGTCATCCATCTAATATATTATTTAAACAACTCAAAGTACTGAAGTTTAATGATTCGGTGGCCCTTCAAAAATCTGTTTACATTAACTCCGCCCTCCAAAGGGGACCCTGAGTCAGACCCAGAGGCAGACGCCATTTTGGGCAGGGAAAATGAGGCGCTGACGCGTCACGTAGGCCGCTCAGAAACATCCATAAGTTCACCCTCCATGTTAAAAACTCTTCGTAGGACTCTTCGAAAACAAGCAATAAGGCTGCAGAGTAACACACTGGCTGCTAACTGCTATACACGCTCTCTCTAGTGGGGACCGCTTTTTTTCACGGACCACATCCGGCGCTGACCGGATATGGTCCGTGAGCAGTTGTCCGGTTGATTTAAGAGCCCGTAAATAAGTTTTTTTCGTTTTTACTGATAGATAATTAGTTATTAGCGGTACTGCATTTTAACAACAACGAAACATCGAACTCTGAGATGAACTCAGGAAAAACAACCGTGACGTCTTTTATACTGAAGTGGGTGGAGCATCACCAGGGGTTGCTAGGTGAGAGGCTGGACTCAGGTTGGGGTGGGTTGCCCTATGGCTTTTGACATCACAAGCCGTAGGATTTGAAAACGAGACATTTAGATCACTGAAAAATAAATATACTTAGAGTAAATATACCACTGGGTGCATTTTTTTGGCCCTAGGACTGTTTTTTTTAAGAAGTAAATAACCAAAGTTGAGTAAAAAAAACATTAAAAAGTAAATGTTGCATCTTTGGTCCCCTTTAAAACTTGTTTAGTTTTAAGTAAAATAAGTTTATAGTACAGTACAAATCAAAGGATAAATACAATAATTACATTTATTTGTTCAATTTACATTTTTTTCTTTCCATGATGACAGGTGAGGCGTGGCCTCACTTGCCTCCCCTGACCGCACGTCACTGCTGGATGCCCTTCCTGATGCAACCACAGACCACCGAGCAACAATAGTCCTCTGTGTGGAGCGGAGAGCTGCAATCCAGGGCACCGGAGGAGCAGATGGTGGGAGTTAAGGACCTTGCTCAAGGGCCAAAAGTGGGGCAAATGAGGGTGGAGGCAAGTGTGCCTGCTTCGCCTTTCCCACCCACATTTTGATGTTTTCGGTTCGGGGGAGAACAGTCAACTTTCCAACCACAGACACAGACCTTCTCTAACTTCTGCACCACCACACCCCTTTTGGTCATTCATTATTTCAATTTTCAGCTGAGATTGAAACCATTTATAACAAACTCTAAAACTTTCTTCTTTTATCCTATTTGGATCTTTTTCTATCATTCCCATGTTCTATACAATTTGATGTTTGACTGCCAGTTGTATGGATGTCCTTCTGCTGTTTTACCACTCCTGTATTTGCTGCCTCTTGTACGGTCATCATGAACAATTAGAATTTGTTCTCAACTGACTGACCTGGTTAATAAACAGCGGCGGTGCCAGGGGGACGCTAGTGGGAGCTAGCTCCCCCTGGGAAAGTCATAGCGCCCTCGTAGCACACCCAAGAAAATATCAGATTATTTTCTTTTTAATCTAAGTTAATATTCTTTAATATGTGTGTAGGATTTATGGTTGAGGTCAGTTTACTGACTGTACCATATTCCAAATGAAAGTCTGAGCAGGTTTTATCTGACCCAAATTCTTTACAAGTTCTCTCTGTTTTGGATTTAAAACCGAGTGACCAGACAAGATGTAATCTCACGAGAAACATCAACTTATGTTGATTCACCAGGAGATGAACCTTTTATTGACAAAATCATAAAAGTACATCAAACATTTGTATCGAGATTAGCTCTGATATAGATTTCATTTAAACTACTGTAGACAAGATTCAAATTGAAACAACAGACAAGTTACGGTTCTTATTTTAACTTTTCTGTAGGCACATTTACTTAAGAGGTTTACTGGCTTGGGAAAAATAAGTTTAGGAGGAAGAAATGGAATGAAAGACGGAAGTTTAAAAGAAGTTAATTATTTTGAATGAGACCAGGCTGACACTTTTCCAAATGAGTTCCAGCTGGACTTCCCGCACGCTCAGCAAACAATCAGCGACTCTTTACCTGGTGACGTTCACGTCTCTGGTGATAAGAGTGTAGAAACAGTCGTGGACACTAACGGATTGTGTGGTCCAGTAGGTGTCCAGTTGAACTTCAGCGCGTGTTTGCCGATTCAACGATACGTGAAGCACGCCTTTCTCGGCAGAAACAAGGCCACGTCCTGATTAGTTTCAAAATAAGACTTTCAGAAAATTCATTATTTCAAAATTAGAGCTCTTGGCTTGAGTGAGTTACAGCAAAGCTTTGCTGTAACACTGGTTGAGAAACGTAGGTCTTTGACCAAAACGTTCAACCAGTTTCAGAGAAGAACCAAGTAGTTTGAGTTCCCTCTTGCACTAAAACAAAACAGGAAGTTAGGGTTTTATGTAGAGAGCTCAGCCCTGGCAAATTCACTCCACTCATTGGATGCTCACAAAAAATAAAGGAGTGACTTTGCAGTTCATAGAGTTGAAAATCTGAAGGACAGGCAGGAAAACTGTGTAGATAAACAGACAGACGGAGTCGCCAGTAAAGTGATTATTATGTCTAACTCATAGACGTTTCACTTAACACATACCCTGAACAGTGCCACAGTTTTAAAGCACCATCGTACTGAAGAATAAACCCGCATAAGAGTGACAACTCATGCAAATAACAGATCATCATAAAATGACAAAAACTATTCAGTTGATCAATTCTGCATTAACACAAATTAAAAGGAAGTCTCTTCTGAAATAATATGTGTTTCTTGATTCAACTAAACTGGAATAAAACAGTGATATTGTCCTTCACTTTAGGTTTTCAGAAAAAAGGAGATTCACTTGAGAGCTTCATTGAAAAAGTGAATTCAGGTGTTTTCACTGAAAGATCAGAGACCAGTGTGTTCTGCTACATGTGGTTGTTGTGAAATTTTACTCGCAAAACACAACCAATTAAAAAAAAACAATAAATTATTATTTTGAGTAAAAAAAAAAAAAAAACTATCTCGCAACAGGAAGTGAACTTGAATTTTCCCTTCCGGACCAGAAGTTCTGGAAAACATTTGAAAAAAGCACAAAATGCAAAAATGGGCCCTTTTCCGTTACCCAAATTTCCTAGGATGGAATCAGAGAAGGTGGATTTTTTTGGAAGCAGACTGTGACCAACAAAGAAACAATAATTTGGAAGAAGGGGATCAAGCGTACTGCCATCCTTCCACATCTGTGGAGAATGCTAACACTGCTAGCACTGGACAGCTGAAGGATCTAAGCAGATGAACCAGCTGATTAACATCTCAAAACTCAAATAATACCTCAACTACAGCCCCAAATGCTAAACGAGTTGTAAAGGAGGTGCCGTGGATGCATCTCCGTCTAACTGGCAGCTGTGCTTGAGTTCCTGACCGCCAAAATCCTGGAGCTGGTGGGAAATGCGTCTCATGACAAGAAGACCAGGATCATCCCCTCACACCTGCAGCTAGCTGATTGCAATGATGAGGAGTTCAACAAGCTGCTGGGAGGAGTGACCCTCGCTCTGGGAGGAGTTCTGGCCAACATTCAGGTGGTCACTCTGCCCAGGAGGACTGAGAGGCCCATCAAGTCCAAGTAAATGTATCAACATCTGTGGGCAGCTTCTTCAGGTCTGCTATAAAACGGACTACCACAAGAGATCCTTCCTGCCCACAGCCATCAGCATCTAGAACAACTCTTTAATGAAACCAGGAGAATGAGCTACAACCGCATTCACACTGGGATTAATAAAGTATTTTGAATTGAATTGAATGTATGTCATGTTTGTACATGCTTTAATTAAAGTGCAGAATACCACATACAGGGAGTCCTCAACTTACGTCGCCCTCGACTTACGGCAACTCAGACTTACGAACGCGCTCCGAACGCCAGTACGCGCTGTGTTTATAGATGAATGTGTGGTGTAATGTGTTAGCTAACCGTTTGTAAATAAAGTTCTGTGCATGTTTATGGACCAGTATGTACGCTTGTTCAGTCTCATATCGATAAACAGGTGTGCGGCGCAACGTATGAACGCCATGTGCTCTGAGTTCCGACTTACGTCAAAGAATCCGGACTTACGAACGGCGGTGTGCTCTGAGTTTCGACTTATGTCCAAAATCCGGATTTACGAACGGCACGTGTTCTGAGCTCTGACTTACATCAAAATCGGGTTACGAACGGTGCGTAGATCCGGAACTCGTTCGTAAGTCGAGGACTCCCTGTACTCAACAACCACTTTATTGGTGATTATACTTGTCTGAGTTCTGAGTGCACCTATGTGCTTATGTCTGTGTGTGTTGAGAACTGAAAGAACAAATGATCCTTCATAGCACCCTCAGTAAAATGCTTAGCACCACCTTAGCACCTGCAGAAAAATATCTCTGGAGCCGCCACTGTTAAAAAAACCGGGTACAAATAAAAGACAATTGATAAAAAACTATTTTCTCTACACAGTCAGTGTTCATTTTTCTGCCGAATGAGATGTAAAAAATGTATTCCAGACTGAAGTGAGAGATTGAACCTGGTTAACCTAGCAGCTGCTGGTGCCTCCCTCGCTGTTCGCAGAGTGTTTGTACCTGCACTTTGTCATGCAGCTCCTGAATGCTCCCCTCCTTGCGTGACACAGAGAACTCGGGACTCTGCAGGATGGCCTCGCCACGGGTCATGTAGCTGTGGACCTCTGTGAAGTCGACGTCAAACCTTCCAGCGCATACAAACATAAACACATTGTCTTTTTGCAAAAGCTACACCACTGGTACAGGCACATTTTTTATTTTAACTTTTTTTTTGTAAAGGTCAAACTACTGTGGGACTTGTTCCGTGATAGTGTAAACTAAATAATAATAATAAAAAAAAAAATCAACTTCTGTTGGTGCAAAACTGCAAAAATTTAACATCTTGATGGTATTTACAGTGCCAGTATATAGCTATCTTACCCACCCCTATACTGGTGCTGGACACCCATACGAAAGAACACAATTAGTTTGTTTATTTTTCCCAATATGGCAAAACAAGGGTCAAATAACATAGGTCTATGACGTCACCACTAGCTCGCTGTTTGTTTGTTTTTTGAAACGTGGAAAAAAAAAAACACAACACGTCCCAACTCCAAGTGTGAGCAGAAGAAAAACACATGGATTAAAATAACAGGGAAGATTAATATTAAATGCACAATATTAATACAATCCCAGTTATTATGAACATTTTGGATGTGTAAAATGTAAATAAAACAGAAAGCAATGATTTACAAAGCTACTGAACTCATACTGTTGAAGCAAAATAATTGTACCGTTTCTTGGAAACACAAGATAAATTTGAGTCCTTTAGCTGGATGGGAGCAAAGTTTGCTCTAAAACCTCTATATACTGTACTACATTGATGGTCCCTTTACAAATGTACAAGTTACCCATGCCGTAGGCATTAATGCATCCCCATACCATCATAGAGGATGGCTTTGAAATGTGCTGATAACTGGCTGGATGGTCACTCTCCTCTAGTATGGACAGTACTGTTTCCCCTAGAGCAGCTTCGCTGGTGGGGCGCTAGTGGTGTATATATTTTTGTTGGCCGGGGGGGAGGGGTGTCACGTCTGTGTGCCCGCCTGCTAGGTTAGCGCTACGCCACGCAAAGCTATGCTAGAGCAAGATAGTGTAATGATGGGGGGAGTGGTGTGTGTACACATGGGACGGAATCACGTGCGAGTTTACCGCCCGCTAGCTTACCGCCCGCTAGCTTACCGCCCACTAGCTTACTGCCCGCTAGCTTACCGCCCACTAGCTTACCTCTACTTAGTTGCCAGTACTGTAATTGGCAACTGGGGTGGGGTAGTGGAGCGGTACGTCAGTAGCTAGCATTTTTGCTAGCGTATCTGTATTGCACCTCACACTACATCAATACCAACAGTTGTCGACAGAGGGTGTGTGTGTGTGTGTGTGGGGGGGGGGGGTAAGTAGACAGGGCGCCCCACTTGTATAATGATAGTGGAACCACTGGACAAGATGGTGTCAGTGATTTCCAAAAACAACTGCAAATGGTATTTAATCTGACCACAGAACATGCCCCTGCTTTGCTTCAGTCCGTTCTAAATAAGTTTTCGTCCAAAGAAAGATGGCGGAATTTCTGGACGTTCACATCAAAGAGCTTATAAACCTCTCTTTGTGGATGACACTGTGTTTACAGAGAAGGATTTGTAGAAGTATTCTTGAGTCCGTGCACTGATGTGTGTGTAACCAAATGTTTTTAGGGCAGTGCCATACAAGAGCCTAAAGATCACAGAGATCCAAAATTAACTGTCACCTCTTTTATGCAGAGATTTATCCAAATGATTTAAATGTTTTGATGATACGACCTCTAGAAGATGGTATTCGAACACTTACCAACAGCCCCTTGAGAGAAAAAAAAATTTCTTACTGACCAATGACATCTCTTGGAGCTCTCTGTGACCTTTTTGAAATGTATTGCTGCTTTCAAAAAGATAATAATAATTAAAAAAGTCCCCCTAAAAATGGCACAATGTTCACTTTAAGTGTTTAAATTACTAGTTAATATTTCCATTTTACACAGTGTCCCAACTTTTTCTGGTTTGTACACCAAAACCACTTAGTGTTGTCTACGGTACTTCTACTACTACAATAAAGGTTTTCAGGATCTAACTTCAACCTGGATTCTATTGTCAACTTATTAATGATGTGTTCACCTACCTGCTGAGATTAGAAAGCAGGAAAGGGTGCATGAAACTGAACATTTCACGCAAGTTAAAGAAAATATCAGCAAACTACTAAGTAAACAATAAAGTAGACGTTCCTATAGCCACACACTCACCTTTTCCTGAGTTCAGAATCCACAACCACTTGCCTCTTCTTTTGGGGTGGCGGTGACTCTCGAGTTTGGCGTAAAGCTGCCACCTTTTCCCTCGTCACCTTGGTAACGGTGGTCGTGACAGACTGGGTCACCTCCGTCTGCTTAGTTGTGGTGATAGCTGATGAAAGCTGAATGTCAACCAAGAAATTGTTGTTTAAATCATGCACAATTAACAAAAATTATGATATAAATAATATAAAACATTACGACCAAACTATAAGTTGACACTGAAGACACATTTCAGATTAGCTGTCAATGGAAGACTCTATTCCAAATAACCCTCAGATTATAATGTTCTCTTATGTAAAAAATGATGAAAAATTGAATATTTTATGAAAATACAGCATGAATGTTGAGTTCTGAATGATGGTTTGAAAGATGGTTGAAATTTCCTGAAAAAGCTGAAACCGATCTGAATGCAAGATGCTAACAAAAAGTAGCAGGCCAGCTAAAAACTAAAAGTCACAAAAATCCAGCTTAAAGTTGCAAAATGTTATATAAATCTAGCAACGCTATAAAAATCTAAAGGTTAACTAAAAAGTGATATTGCTAGCCAAAACCTTTAAGTAGCAAATGGATAGCTACAACCTAAGTTCACCGAAGCCTTCGCTAAAAGTAGCAAAAGGATAGCTACATTAGGTAAAAGGTAAGCTTTTACCAACATTAGCATTAATGGAATTAGCACTAGCAGAACCCTACTGGAGGTTAAATTCGCATTAGTAGAATTAGAATTAGCAGAATCAATCTGATCACGCTCAGATTAAGTGATGCAGATGACTTTCAGCTGCAACTACACAAAATTGTACAACATTGAATGAGTCATAGTAGTTTTGCGTTTGCTGAAGTCAGTAAGCTGTGACAGCCATTTTGAATTAGGTGGATTTTGAAGTTTAATCAGTTGTAGATGTACAGTAGGTCCAATAATGAAACGTTTTTTTTTTTTCTTCTTTCGGCTACTCACCATAGTGAACTAACTCGCACCGAGACTCAGCAATTATTTTTACGCCGGACACCCTTCTTGACGCAACCACAGACCACCGAGCTACCACAGCCCTCTGTGTGGAGCAGAGAGCTGCTATGTAGGGCACCCTAGGGGAGCAGATGGGTGGGGGTTAAGGGCCTTGCTCAAGGGCCCAGAGTGGGGCAAATGAGGGTGGTGGAAACAGGTTTTTATTTTTCATTTACCCTTTATTTATACAGGTAGTCTTATTGAGCCACGATAACTAATTTTCAAGAGATACTTGTTTTAGGGAGCAGATGGTGGGGGGTTAAGGGCCTTGCTCGTGGGCCCAGAGTGGGGCAAATGAGGGTGGAGGCAGGTGTGAGTGTTTCACCTGTTTCCGCCAACATTTTTTGATGTTGTCGGTACCGGGGCTTGAACCGGCGATCTTCCGATTACAGGCCCACCATCTCTAACCACTGAGCCACCACTCCCCTCAGATGAGGGGTGATAAGTTATGCTGCCAAAAAAAAAAAAACTGGGCAATAATATATTTGTTCCTTGTACAGAACCTTGTGGAATGCCACAATGTATTTTTCTTAGGTTCTTAGGTGGGGGTGCTGCTCCAATCCCACCCACATTTTGATGTCTTCAGTACCGGGAGTAGAACCAGCCTTCTGATC